>QLOJ01000299.1:0-31529 GCA_003313625.1 Tricholoma saponaceum
TGTGGACTTTTGACGATCGCTATGAGCCATGTTCAGAAGAAATTCAATGCCAAAGCTCGACAATCCACTACTGGGTCCCGAAAAAGGCTCAAAAGAAAGAGAGAAGAGGATCAAACGGTCCAGGTAGAGGGGGACGATCCCAATGCCAGTATATTAGTGCTCAAGACCAAGGACCAGAAGGAACAGGAACGCAAGGAGAAGCTACGGCAAGAGGTATGTGTTAGGACCGTTGTTTTTAGATCCCATCACATAACTATGGTTAGCTTGTAAATCAGTCTAATTCTAAATGGAACAGTAAGAAGAAAAAGAGGCTAGACAAATATATTGTATGTGCTATGCGTTCTTTTCTAATTTCCCTCATCTCACTTTCTCTAGGATAAAAAACTCAAGAAGGAGGAGCGCGTTCTGATATTTGAGAGGCTGGTGTAAGTGGTATCGCTACTCTTATATATTTGCCTTGACACGTCTCAGGCAAACTCAGGCTCAAATACCATCCTCTCTCGCGTTGCAATCCTCCTCTTCGCTTGGTACCGGAAAAATTTCGACTCATCAGGAACTCATGGATAAATTAGAGGATAAGGAAGTTCGCCGTGCAATGGAGGGACGTGCAGGGAAACGGAAGCGACATAATGATGTTTATGAAGTGACAGTTCGAGATGATGAGAGCAGTCAAGATGGGGAAATTGTTCCAGATGAGACATTCGAGACCGTTTCCTTGGCTGGAGAAGAAGACTCAAATGTGCCGAAGGAAACTATCATGTCCGAGTTCGTGGAATCACCGCATATCAAGCTGTCATCAGCTGTAGTGGGCAGTGCGCTCCAGCGAAACCCTGATGGAACTGTTATCGCGCCGAGAGTACGCCAGAAAATAGAGGGTGAAAAAGTACGTCATCCGTTCGTGTGTTCGATGGAACTTCGACTTACAGGTTTTAAAGTCTGCGCTCCGTGGCTGGAAACACAGGAAAAAGAAACCCGCCGCCCAAGAGGCATCGGATACATCTTTTGATAGTTCTGATTCTGCGTATGATACCTCAGACGAAGAATCAGACGAGAAACAGGACGACAATGTGTCTGAAATATCTAGAGCACTGAGTGAAGAACGAGACGAAATCAGGACTCAGGAGGAAGAACCCCCCTTAGTGCCAAGGAAGAGACTAGGGTTCAAGGATTGGGCATTGAAGCAAATCAGCGCCGCCAAAGGTCACAACATCGCATCTGACTCGAATGATGCGCCGACAGCTGTCCTCCCTTCGCCCCTGCCCAACAAGAAGCGGAAACTTGACTGTCCATCTCGACCAGCAGAGATGCGTGGTCCTTTAGGAGAAGAAATTCAACTGCCGGCTACTGCGTTCTCACAGCGTCTCCAAAGCTCAGGAACAACTATGGTCAAGGCAGTCACCGTAGATCGACCCTCTGAAGTAGAGGAAGCTAGAATTCTATTACCGATTGTCACAGAAGAGCAGCCCATCATGGAAGCAGTTCTATTAAATTCTGTGGTGATTATCTGTGGCGAGACTGGTAGTGGTAAGACGACGCAGGTCCCGCAATTCTTGTACGAGGCTGGTTTCGGAACTCCTGGAAGTGGTGTGTTATTTCACTGTGGATGTGTTTGTAGAAATCGTTTGACATTATTATCGGAATAGATAATCCAGGGATGATTGGCATTACCCAACCACGCCGAGTTGCTGCGATTTCAATGGCCGCGCGGGTTGCTCATGAGCTTTCTCTAACGTTGTCTCGGGTATCTTATCAAATTCGATATGATGCCACGGTGTCTCCTGCAACTTCTATCAAGTTCATGACTGATGGAGTGTTGCTGAGAGAACTCTCGACTGATTTCTTGTTGTCCAAGTACTCCGTAATCATAATTGACGAAGCGCACGAGAGAAGCATAAATACGGATATCCTAATTGGTGTCCTCAGTCGTGTATCAAAGCTGCGCGAAGAAATGTGGAAGGAAGGAAAGGAGGGAGCAAAAGTGAGTAATGTTTGTCTTTCCCTTTACCTTGCTGTTCTGATATTTCCAGTAGCCCCTACGACTCATTATCATGTCTGCAACACTGCGTGTTAGTGATTTTGCTGAAAACAAGACCTTATTCTCCTCCCCGCCTCCTGTAATTCATATTGCAGCTCGTCAACATCCAGTTACAATCCACTTCAACCGTCGCACAGTATCGGATTATGTCACCGAGGCTATTAGGAAGACCACGAAGATTCATACTCGGCTTCCACCTGGCGGCATTTTAGTCTTTTTGACGGGCCAAAATGAGATTATGGGTGTTTGCAGGAAATTGGAGGCGAAGTTTGGACTGAGGTCGATAGAAGAGAAGCGGAGGAGACGAGGCTTGCCGCTAAGTGGGCTGGACAAATCAATTAACTCCGAAGAGACGCCGAATAATAATCGAAATGTATTTGCTGCCCAAGGTATGCCAGGGGGTATTGGCCGTCATTCGTTTTGCTTATCAGTATTTAGCGGATGTTGACCTTGGCGCTGGACGGCCTGACGACCTGGCATTTGATGTCGACGAGGACATGGACGAAGAGGATAGGGAAGCCTTGGACAGCGATGCCGAACCAAATGTAGATGAGGAATTAGGATTGGACCCTGACGAAACAGATGGTGAGCACCCATATCTTTACCCATGTTACCGCATTCATGTTCGTCCATTACAGTACCTATGCATCTTGTCCCTTTATACTCTCTTTTGTCCAGTGAGAAGCAAATGCGCGTGTTCCAAGCACCACCTGCTGGCTGTCGCCTAGTTGTCGTCTCTACAAATATTGCAGAGACGTCGCTTACGATACCCGGAATTCGTTATGTTGTCGACTGTGGGAGAGCAAAGGAAGTAAGGAACATTCTTCCTTTCCTGCTGTCTTCATTATAACTCTTGTCTAGCGCCAGTATGACGTGAATAATGGTGTTCAAGCGTTCCAAGTTGGCTGGATATCAAAAGCATCAGCTGCACAACGAGCGGGACGAGCAGGCCGCACTGGACCTGGACACTGTTATCGACTGTACTCTTCCGCACTGTTCGAAAATCATTTTGAACAATTCTCTCGCCCAGAAATCTTGCGTATGCCCATTGAAGGTGTAGTTCTGCAAATGAAGAGTATGCATATCGATGCTGTCATCAATTTTCCCTTTCCCACACCCCCCGAGCGATCCGCACTTCGACAAGCGGAGGCAATTTTAACCCACCTTGGCGCACTGAATACTTCTGGTACTGAGGTGGACACGCCTCAGATCACAGAACTCGGGAAGACTATGTCTTTATTTCCTCTCTCTCCGCGGTTTTCCAGAATGCTGGTTAGCGGGCATCAGGCAGGATGTCTACCCTATGTCGTATCCATTGTCTCTGCGTTGTCTGTGGGAAATCCCTTTCTGTATGACGATGAGTTTCAAGATGAAGACGGGGACGGCTCTGGGAATGATGGTGAACTTGTGCATCTAACCAGCGAAACCGTGAAAGCTAAGGAAACTCGACGGCTACGTCGCAAGGCTTTCTTTGAATCGCAGCACGTAAGCCTTCACCTGGCAGTCCCAAACATCAATCTGAACCTTGATTATCCATTCTTCCCCAGACCCATGCTGCACTTGGTCAATTTACAAGCGATGTTTTGAAAATGCTCTCAGTTGTGGGTGCATACGAATACGCTGGTGGGGGCCACAAATTCTGTACGGAGCATTTTGTCAGGTCTAAGGTATGTCAATTGGATTACTATTCGTTGTTTTCTAACCGAATATATTTCAAGGCCATGGAGGAAATACACAAATTGCGAGCCCAAATCAATAACATCGTCCAAACTAATTTCCCTGGAGTAGATACTGGATACGTTTCGAACTTACGCCCACCCAATGCTTTGCAAGTATGTTCCGTGCGACTTGAGTGCCGCTTATTCTCATGCTAAGGTTTCCCTTATAGCTGAAGGTTATAAGACAACTGCTTACTGCAGGGTTCATTGATCAAGTCGCTGTCCGCAAAGATCTCATTATTCAAACATCAACAACAGGAGTACAATTCGCCACTTCAAAAGGAGTAGCCTATAAAGCGCTTGGAATTGAGGAAGATGTATTCATACATCCTTCGTCTATTCTCGCCAATGCATCTCCACCGGAATATGTGGTATTTCATGAAGTTGTCAGGACTTCACGTGTATGGCTCAAAGGTAGCAGTTGGTTATCACTTAGATGCTCTGGTCTCACATTTTACAAGATCTCACGGTTGTCAACCCGGCGTGGTTATCAACACTTGGCAAGCCGTCGCTTTGTACCTTTTCAAAACCTGTGAAAACAACGGGAGGGACGACGACGATGATACCGAAGTTCGGTCCAGCGGGGTGGGAACTACCCGCTGTTAAAGTACAAGAATAATTGTACGCAATATTAGGTTCATAAGGTAAGCAGTGTTCTAGTAATGTATCTACAATGCAAGAATAACAGGGAGTATATGCAGGATGGGGTCGAGGCAATATCTAATGGTGAATGATGGAGCTGAAGAATGTCCTTAAGGCCGCTGTCAGGGAGTTAGATATCAATGAAAATCAGAGCTAATGCTTAACTTTTCACCTTACTAGATTTGGGGATGAAGATATTGGGTGGTTGTTTCGGGCGTTTAAGTGAAGGAATTCGTGGTTTTGTGGTCCCTTCCCCTAATCGAGGAGGCGGAGGCGGAGGCCGGGGTGGATGATCATCATTCTCGGCTGGCCGCTTAACTCCAACACCACTGACAGGAGGTACCTTGAGATCCGAAATTGCTTGAAGAGGTTGAGATTCTGAAATTCGACCTACGGTCGACCTAAATTCTCGAGGAGTGACCAAATCCGAAGGTATTGGGGCCGAAGGCACGACCTTTACTTCCTTGGTGGATGAAAGGAGAGCCGATGGCTGATTTGTAGTCGGTCTAGTGAAATACGTCGAATCGGTCTGCGCAAAGTTAGACACAGTTGATAACTTTAACGGAAGCTTCCTTACATCAAATAATGCAGAACGGGATCTCGCATCAAGAACAATATCTTTCCAAGTTGCGTCGCTTCGCTCAAGGGTAGGTGCATTTCCGAGGATGAAAAGGGATGACTTTGCACGAGTAAGTGCAACATTCATGCGCCGGATGTCTGTCCATAAGTTAGGTCAACCTGGAATCAAATACTCAGATGCATACCTGACAAGAAACCAACCGACTGCAGGCCGGGTCCTGCACGAACACATGAGAGAATAATGACATCTTTCTCCTGACCCTGAAATCCATCGACAGTATTGAAGTCGACCGATTCCACAATATCACGGCCAAAGCGTTGCTCAAATTGACGTCGCAGTTCCACAACTTGTGCCTTGTACATCGATACCACACCAATTCTCAAGGCAGCAGAGGAGAACTCTTGACGAAGACGAGAATAAAGTGCGACAGCCACTTGGCACTCTGTCATGTTTTTGATAGAGCGACCACTAGCCTCCTCCAGACCTTTGGTGACATTGAAAAACCGGTATGTTCCAAATTTTGTATGTGTGTGCCACGGTTGCCTAGTTTTCTTCTCCATACCAGGACCATCTTGCAACCTGCCTTGGTAAAATATCCGACTGGGTAGACGACTGATTTCTGGATGCATACGGTATTGAATACTAGAGGAAACTCAATTGAAAATGTTGACGTCGAGACAAGGATACCCACCTCAGTAGATGGACTGCGTCAGGTCTCTGTTTTTGAAGACGGACGAAGAGCGATTCGTTGTAACGAAATCGACATGCCTAAGTGTGATAAAGTAGAAACACCTTGAGAAACGAACCACATAGCAGATATAATTTACCTCTCGAGAAAGGACAGTCGGAGGCAATTGCTGAGGATCGCCCACCATGACACACCGATTGGTCCGATACTTCAAAGGTATTATGGAGCTGAGCTCAATGGCCTGTGCAGCTTCATCAATAATGACCATCTCAAAGTCGAACTGGGCCAGCAGCTCGTGTCCAGCCCCGGATAAAGTACAGCACACGACATCCGCTTCGTGAATGATTTCGACTCGTGTCTTTCTACGAAGAGCATCAAGAGTGCGTGTCTCAGACCTATTCTTGTCAATTAGATTATCCAGTTGCCTGCTTAGGGACATCTTGCGGGACCGCAGCTGCGAAATCTCGTCATTGAGAGCTTGCTTTCTCGCTAGATTATCATGAATAGTGTTCTCTGCCTGCCGTTTCTGTGCCATGGCTTGTTTAAGTGAGTCGATGTCCCGTCGCAATGCAGAGATTTCCATCGAAATATCCTTAGAGCCTGCCTTTGACTTGTTTGGGTCGGAATCGAGCTTCTTCTCCACCAAGGCGTCGAGAGATATGTCCTGAACGCTAATATTCATCGCGTTTTTTGCACCAAGGCGGACAACCTTGACAGAACCGGGACCTTTATCTGACCCTCGAAAGCCCAAGCTGATACGACTCGCGATCTCGTCAATTGCAGCGTTGCTTGGGGCACAAAGGAGAATTTTGATTGTTGATTTCTTCTCTAGAGGAGCAGGATTTCGACCAGCTTGCACAAGAACAGGTGGAGGACGCTGGTTCGACAACGAAGCGGCAATCAACCCACAGATGGTCGATGTTTTACCGGTACCTGGGGGTCTAATAATACAGAATTAATAAACGCTAATGGAGCAGTTAATAGAACGTTGCATACCCTTGAATCAACACAAATCCATCCGTCTGAAGCGAGCTCAATATCGCGGTGGCTTGAGGTTCGTTAACACTATACTTTGCCATGGTCTGTTCAATATCTCTTCGTTCGACCCCGGAGGCCTTCGATAGACGTGGGCGAAGTATGGTTTCAAACAGATCGTAATATGCTACGGATACGAGGGCGGCATATTCGCGATGAAGGGTGCTAAGACTAAAGATGGTCAGGACCTGGATTTCGCATGATTCAATGCTTACCTGAACAACTTGCTGAGCTGCCACTTGGTGCCGATTTGAAGACCTGGGTCTGGTTTTATAAAGCAGCGAATGCTTGCTTGACTTCCCTGTGGCGTCGAGCGATAACTCTGCGTTTTCGCCATGATGCATTTCTTTGCATTTGGATGCCTAAGAAGAACCACGTCTGTCTCTGCCAAGTACCAATCCTTCTTCACACCTCCCAAAAGCGAAACATCGAGATCAAGCCAAGAATCCAGAAATTGGCGAGAGTTAATCTGACATTCGAATGACTCCTGGAACTCCTCTTTCGCCTGTAAAATTTGTGCCCAACATTCCATCAGGAGAAGAGGTTCAAATACTGCTTTGTACTCCTCAAAATTGGTGAACTTGTCTGGAATCTGCGTGAGCTTGGGTTTATCACCAGGAGGCTCTGAACCAGTATGTTCAAAGTCCCACGATAACAAGGCTTTATGGAGACTACTGATATCTGGATGCAATCGGAGAGCAGCATTACGAGCTTCATTTTTACGCTTGAGCCTTTCTTGCATGGGGTTCTTGTGTGTTGGGATGTCCAATGTCTTGACCTGTCGACGCTGCGCCATTTTCTTGATCTTTGGAGATTGCTGGAGCTTTGCAAGTAGTGCCAAGCCTTCATTTGCACCCTCTTCCTCGCTATCCGATTCACTGGAACTAGATGAATCGGATGGTGTAGGTTTGGCCAAACCCTCATTCTTGGGGCCAGCGTAGGTGTGTTGGGCGGAGGACGAAGCTGCTGGTTTCGTATCAACAGGAAGTTTATCTGCTCTACGAAATGATGGTAAAGATACAGCTGCGTCGAGTGTCTGCTGATCCTCGTCTGTGAAAAATCGGGACTTCGACATTCTTGAAGTTGGTAGATCGGCGATAGGCTTTGATAAAGATTTGGATGTCAGTGTAGCTTTCCTCGTGCTGTCCTGCATCGGTCGCGTTTTTGACTTAACAGAGTCCTTGACTGGAGCAGGACCGGGTACTACCACCACTTCATCAAATTCGTCAAGGGCAGCTTCCAGTGTTAGTAACTTGGATCTGTCAAGACGAATTCGAGTCCTAGGATCGTCCTTCCGAGCGCTATCAATATGTTTCCGAAGTTTCTTCAGGCCATCATCCAAGGGTGTGACGCCAGCTTCTCGAAAACACTCCAGAAGTGATTTCAGCAGAGAGAACGACTGATGGAGAAGTTCTTCGTCTGTGAGTCGAAGCCATCGCGCTAACTCCTGTAAAACATCTTGCAAATCACCGATCATCTTTCTTCCGATGCTTGAAAGCTTCTTTGAGGCAGTTGCTGCCGCCGTTGAACGGGAGTTGGCGGCTATTTCAACCACTTTCCACGTCGCTAGCATATCTCTCCCGAAGATTAGAGCGTCTCTCATCCAGACAATCATGTCTTCATTGTCGAAATATGTTGACCATAAAGGAGTGCGTCTAAATATCACTGTGAGCGACCTTGCCATCAAATTCCACAACTTTGGAAGCTGGGCAGCTGGGCCTTTGTCATCTGCTGGCCGCAGGAAGAGTTGAGAATGCAGAAGGCCATTCGGTGTTGTACACAGGACATCAATGATATCTGTAAAACAGCGGACGAGGGATTTAGAAAGGCTGCATGCTTCGGGGAGTCGAGGAGCATAGTCGATAAACGTGGAAAGGAAATCAAAGATGCCCTCAAGGCCTGCATCTGGAAGATTTTCAAGGAGTGCACGGAAGCAATCATGACGTGCATCGACGTCAAACGCTAGCTCGACCAGGTTTTGGGCGGCAAGTTGCATCTCCTCTACAGGCGACAACATTAGTTTCATGACATCCTGAACAACACCTGGACGACGGAGCACATCGAGGGCTGATGAAGAGGTATTGACATCGGCGTAGTTGGTCATAGCTCCGATGAACCCTTTCCTGATTGTGGTCAATGATCGGTTAACTTCATTCAAAGTGTTCTCCGTGTTAGAGACTTTGAACGCAGGAGTGAAAGGTTTCGCATGAAACACATCCACGTGAGCGGTCTGTGCAACAATGGCGATGATGATAGCAATTCCATCAGCGTCGTTGGTTTGGATTGCTGGATACAGCTTTTTCCACATTTGTTCCCTCACCGAAAGCTTTGAGAGTTCGCCCGCAGCAGAACGCCCTGTCTGTACCTGAGAGAGAAACTTACACAACCCCATGATGGTGGCTGTTAAGTTTTGAATATCGATTTCCAGCACATTCTTCAAAAATGCGCGTGCAGAACTGCGGCTGACCCTCCATTTCTCAACATCATAAGAACGAGAGAAGGCTATCCCCAGAAATGTCTCGCCGTGAATGTCTATGGCGCTGAACAGCGATTGCCGATGGTGGAAGTTATCAGTCGAACATTTTCGGAGGACGGATGACAGTAGCTGTGCAGATCGGTGGTTTGTAAAATACACAACCTTAATGGCGATGACAAAACTCACATATAAGGCAGATGCCATGATTGACGGCCGTGCATCTTGAAAACGCTCGTGCTGCGTCTCCTCGCACAGGAAGTCAGCTATCTTTACAAGAACTTCCCCATAGACGGGCAGATTACGAATGGTATGCAGATACTCCCTGAACCAACTTAAAAACCATGGGCGTTCGGTGGAAGAGCCGATATTCTGGAGTAGTTGGGAGAAGGAAGGATTGTCCTTGACAGAATCAAAAACAACTTGTGGAAATTCAGGGCCTTCCCCGACCCAAAATTTATCGTCCATGCGTTTGAGCAGCAAAAGTAAACACTGAAGTATATCTATGAATTCTGATAGATGGGAATAGACGGTGGAAATTCAAAGCAAACACTTGTCAAGTTCGAATAATCACAAAAGAAAATGAGACCACTAACGAGGCCCAGTATCGTGCAAATGTCCCGTTATGATGCGACGGAAATCTACATGCTGCCGGTCGTCAGATGCTAGCGCATCGACAGGTATGTGCCGCAAAACAGCAGAGAATCCAGACCAAAGATGGGATGGATCACGAGCAAAGGAAAAAGGGGACAATGCGGGATCTGGCATGCGACTGGTTCCTGACAGGGTCAAAGCACGGGCTACGACCTCAATAGCTTGAAGATATGGTCCAACGAACAATTCACTAGACATCGGAACGATTGTGCATCTCAAAGCCTGGTTTCCAGCCCACTGCCTGACGTTCGAATTGTCGTTGAGTAAAAGAATGAACATGCCCAAAGGCAAAGGGTCCCCTGGCCATCCAGGAAGGGGTTTGTTTAAGGAGGAGGCATATATAGCAGAGAGTATTCTGGGGTCGCTGAAAATGGTCCAATTGCAGACCATGCGATAAACGACTGCGGGATGTAAGTCAGAAAGGGTCTTGGTACTCTGTTCATCCAGTATTTTTGCGTTGGTGAGGTCCCGCGCAACCATCGCAAGCTCCCATTGTTCGAATGTATGGTAAAAGCTCTTGAGGATGTCTTCCTGGAATGCACCAAAGTACCTATGGGGAGTCAACAATAGCTAATGCAAATCTAGCAACATTACTCACGTGTTTCTTGAGCTTACTTTCGCTTGCTCAAGCCCTTGAACACAATCCGGACAACGACTCAAGCAAGAGTGAAGCTTGGTTTTCCAGCCCTCCACCAATGGACTGTTGTACGCGAAAAGCCGGATGAGAAACGTGGCGGCTCCCACTGTGTTAGGCGCAGCTTGATGACAAAACCAATGAAGCACGTTATCGGGGGGCTTGGTGGGTACTCCCATCAGGTAGTTATACACCGTTCCAAGGACCTTGTCTGAAGCGCCAGTATTGTCGATCGGGGAGTCTCGGAGAGTGGCAAGCAGTGATTGTACATCTGACTCAGAGCTTGCCATAAATTGGTAATAGGTATCTTGCTCGACACCTTACGGGGAAATAATTGAAAGTGCGCTGTAACGAGTCGGATGGTTATGAGTCTGATAAAGGAGAAGAGTGAGAGAGCATTGGAAAGTGGCGATTCTGACTCCTGGTCAAAGGACGCGACCTGGCCCCCACGTGAGTTGAGTGGTGGAAAAGGACTCCCAAAAAGGAAAAAGTTATTTGGCCTTAGACTCAGTTTATGCCACAAGTCAAAGTCGCGTCTAATCGCGAACAACTACTAGCATAGAACAACTAACCCACAGAAATATAATACCGCCAAACTGTCGTCTCATGCCTAGTAGTTTAGATTTGAGCACTTCAAGTTGGTTTTGCCTGTCAAGTTCGCGACTGCCAAATACAACCAAACCGTACTAACTTACAATCAACTAAACGCTGACTCGCATCTCCGAGTCGCTGAACTGGGTTATCTTAACACATATGGATCTGCAAGACCTGGAGAATATCAACGTTCTGCTTGATCGCGATGTTGACCTCCGAGAGGTAATTCATATACCTATTTCCATCAGCACCAAAGTAGAAGTGTGCCATTGTAGAAAATCAAGGAACAGGTAGCCGAACTTGATAAGAAAGCACGCACGATGGTCGGATTGCTCAATAAAATACATTCAACTCCCTCCGATTCGAGTGAGTCGGACCACCTATATCGCTGCTGATCTCAGTAATGCCATTTTTACAGTTCCTGCTCTCCTGGCTTCTGTCCGACCTGTGTTATTGACCTGTCAGGACGTATCGAGTGCCCTTGCTACCCTCATTCCAGAAAACCAATTTTGGCGATGGAAAGAAATGTGGTCAAATTCACTAAGGACCGCTGTCTTTGCTGCTTCACTGATAGAATATCTCTCCAATCGATCTTTGATATCCTTGCCTCGCGTTGCTGAAATCCTGGGCAGTGAGCATGTTATATCACAGATCATATTGCCATAATGTTACCTCTTTATTCCATCAGTTAAAGAAGAGTGGAAAGATCGAATTGCGTTGCCCGTTGAGGACTATCTCCACGGTTTAATCAGCCTTGTGAACGAACTGGTGAGTCCAAAATCCGACTGATCGACCATTCGGAATACCTTCTCGGATCCTGCCCTCCAGAGTGATCTAATTCCTCAAATTTATCTAGTCCCGGTTAGCTGTCAATGCTGTGACATTGGGAAACTTTGAGGAACCCATCAGAATATCTATTTTTGTCAAGGATCTTTTCGCTGGATTCTCTATGGTAAATATTCCATCCTTACTCGACCGCGTACCTCAACCGCCGATTGATTCTACTATGCTAGTTGAACCTTAAAAATGACCTCCTGCGGCGGCGTTTTGACAGTCTGAAATATGACATGAAGAAAATTGAAGAAGGCAGGTTTCTGCGTTCAAGATCTACCTAACTCTGCTAATATCATTTTATCCCCGTCAGTGGTATACGATGTATCTCTTCGTAAGCTTGCCTCACCACCTTCTGCCTTGCCGTGAACCTGGCGCTATTATTGCGACGGCGTAGTAGTGTCTAGTAGTGTGAACCAGTGTTATAGTACGGTTTGAACTCCGCGACTGGGCCCAAATTGGAAATCTTGGCGTGATCAGCACTCGATGCGGAGTTTGAATGCGTTACACATTCAAGAACTTGAACATCAACTCTGAACAACTGTGAAGTTCATGACAGTAGTTAGTGGAACTACCTTCTGACAACCCATTTATGGAAAGGCGGAGGGGTATCACAACACGTCCTGCATCTTCCGAAGGTGTGTTTGTCTTAGTTGTTGTTGAAATTAGAGAACCAAATGATGTCTTTCGCAGAGGTCGTCTGCTGGTCACATGCGGCCGAATCGTTAACCGCATTATCCAATAAATACTCAAATCCCTCTACTTTGGAGACTATTGAGCGAGTAAACAGGCTAATTAATGCCTGGCCTCCTGATGATACGTTGCCGGCGGAAGGTTATGAAGGCGTCAAAACTATTTCCAAGAAATTATTGCACGGACTTAAGGACCTCAGACTTGCTGCTGAAGAAGAAGTCAAGTACGAATACATCCTTCTAACCAAACCTCGCAGCACTTAATTATTGCAATAGAGCCATTGAAGATGCTATAGAGCACGTGGGCGTTTTAATAGCCTTAAGGACAGCGCCAGAATCCTTGCCGCTAGGTAAAGATCCGCGACGTTATCGTGGCGCGGCTATAACTCACTTCTGTAAACAGAAAAAAGGAATAAGCGCCCTCGCGCACCTTCGCCAGCAGCTACGCCAGTCTCTGGTGTTCCAACTGTAACGACCAACAGCCGTAGTATGTCTATTACTCTCCCGGCGAGGAATTCTGTAGGCCCATCACCTGCTATACCGTTCTCCCGTGACCCCAAAGCACGGCGAGAGGCATTGTACAAACAACTTCCCCTTCAAGAAGGTAGGAAGGTGGCGTTCCATCCTCCCCCAGGAAAAGCTGCCAACGGAAGTGCTGATGACGAAAATACCTGGATTCTTGCTCTTGTAACAAAATGTATACATGCTGATAAAAACAGGTACTTAGAGTTACATTTACACTTTGGATTTACACTTCCCCCGTGTTTAGGTATGAAGTACAGGATGCTGAACCCCAAGAAGACGGGTCGCCAGGCATGTGAGTTTTCATTTTATATTCTCAATTTGTTACCTTATCCTCAGTCTAGATTGTACAACACCACATTAAAAGCTATAATACCTTTACCAGACCCGAATGCGCCTCAAGGGAGTCCCTCCCACGTGAACGCCTATCAAGAATTTCCTGCTGGCTCCGTCGTCATGGCTCTCTATCCAGACACTAGTTGTTTCTATCGGGCAGAGGTGATCGCTACGCCCAAGGACATGCATCCCTCAGGGCGGGTGAGTTTTTATTCCCCCTCCGAACCGCAGATTCGGTAATATAGACATTCTTAGATTCCTCCTTCGTCAAAACAGACGCCGACTTACAAACTAAAGTTCGAAGATGATGACAACCAAGAACATCATGTTGCTGCGCAATGGGTAGTCGAGTGGCCTAATATCTGAAAGGAGAGCTTTCATACATCTATCTTAAATATATGCGCTGGAATTTTTTCCCTATCATTTAATATATGTACTACTATCATTCAAGACATTCATCATGCACTTCATAAGGTTGTCTCTGAGTTGATGGATATTTGCTTTCGAAGAGCTTCCAGCACTTTCGACCGAAAATTAGGTAAACGTACTGGTGAAAGGCAATATATAAGACCGAAACATTATGATTCATCAGCTAAACCTGCCAGACATGTCTATCGCACGTCAATTTCTCAATGAGTTCCGCCCTCTTTTCCGAATGCTGGAGGAGCCATTTTCTCGTTCTCCCGCCTACATAGGCTATCCCTCTCGCTCAGTCCTCGATGATCCATTTATCAAATCCTCTCTCCTTACACGACCGGCAGTAGACGTGACGGAAGAGGGTGACAAATATGTCCTTGAAGCTGATCTTCCTGGGGTAAAGAAGGAAAATCTTGAAGTTCGCATCGGAGATGCGGGACGCAGTGTGACAATAGAAGGAAAGTTCGTCGATAGGCGAAGACAGCCACAGGTTGCAGAGCCCTCAGAAGGCGGTAAGTTTACTCCAAGTTCGCTGGTTGTACCATTTGTGTTTTGACGGCCTGCGCAGTTACCAAAACAGAGGATTTTGGAAATCAAATTTCAACCGAGAGATCTTTCGTGCGCGATGCTTCGTTCATGCGCACAGTATGGTTACCTCGTCCTGTTGACGGCGACAACGTCGCAGCGAAACTTGACGATGGCGTGCTTACCATCACAGTCAACAAAATGGAGGACAAGGCTAGTGTCATCATCCCTGTCCATTAGTAGTAGTGTGTCCATTGTTGGACGCAAGTTTCAACCCTCTGTATCAATAGGCTACTCAGCTTCTGTATTCATAAACCCTAATTATGTATATTGTGCCCTGCGAAGATTTGCTGAAGTCTCTCTGTAAGAGTTGCGGAACGAATAATCGATCAACGTACATTCATGACTCGGCGGACTCAACGGCGTGACCGCGTCCTGTCAAGAAGTCCCACCATTGATCCAAACTTCCAACCTTAGGGGCATTCCATGCATCCTTAAACCCTGCAAGACATCGCAAGGTTAACTTCTGAGCTGGGTGCTCGACAGACGACATATGGCTTCACACCTGATCCATGACCCTCCTCACGAGGACCTGACACAAATTGAGAACATGGAAATCGAATCTGAACTAGACGACGAAGTTGACCAACTCGACTCCGAATCAGACGCGGATGTATCAGAGGACATTTCCATGAAAAACGGAACAGGAAGTTGGGGACAACGGATGCCTGGTCATAGTTTGATCCCACCCTTGCGACTCGAGAATATCATTCAAGCAGACGGTAGGTTAAGTTGTGTCATATCTTCTTTGTATCTTGTTCAAATGTCCTGCAGGCGTTGCCGGAAATCTCGCTGTGTCCAAGGAGGGCCTGTTTATTCTTTCAATCGCAACAGTGAGTGATTTATGGCTGGTTGCTTTGCTTGTCTAATGGCAGACTCCAGGAAGAATTTATCAAGAGAATGGCAGAGTCTGGGCACCTGCAAGCGAGCTCAGAACGAAGAACCTCTATCAATTACCGTGACATGGGTGAGTCTCAGTTGGGCTTTCCTTCTCATTTCTCATTCGTTTACTGGCAGCTGCAACGACTCAACAATATCAGGAATTCATGTTTCTTAATGGTTTGTGCAGCACCATGTACCATGTCTGAACTGTGGCCGATGACGAGCACTCATTTCAGACACAATCCCAGCACCAATACCACTAGCAGAAGCTCTTTTAATGCGTGAAGCGAAAGAAAGGGAGCTGTTCGAAGACGATCCTGCCATGTCGACTTCGCTCTCCGTACATCCCGCTCCTGCCTCCGCGCCTGTTACGAATTCACAGAAAAACAGAGGGAAGAGTCGAAATGTCAATGGACCAGAACAAAGGAACGGTAGTGCCTCAACGGGCGGGCACGAGAGGTGCTCCGAAAACCGAAGCCAGCATGGCCATGACAACACTAATATTAATGGGAGTGTTGACGGAGACAAGCATGGAGTTTTGGGAGAATGGCCTGATAGGCATAACCCCTCTAGATATGATTTGGATGATACTAGGCCCGCTCTCATCAATGGTGTGGTTTCCATCTCGACACGACCACCACTACCTTCGAATGGTCATAGCATAGCCCCATCGCGGTCTGGCACGATCACACCCGCTCGATCTCGAGAAGAGGCTTTCGGCAGCCATTCTCCCCCACGCCACTTTCATGACTCTCGTAATTCACCATTGCTCCCGCAGGAAGAACCCTGGACCGGTCGACATAGCACTGGCCCGGCAAGTGGGTTTCTTCAGGGACCTGGAGGACCCCTAGGCCGTGTAGCACAAAACCCAGGGCGTACAATATACTCCCAACAACATCGCACAGATTAGAAGTAGGTCATGAGGGTGCTTTATGTTGTACTTGTCACTGTGGTAGCCTTCGATCAAGTGTTAATCTTATCTGTTTTGGACAGTTACATAGTTATCTTATCGGTGATTCATTCAAGTTCATACAAATCCGCAATGCCGAAACAGCAGCTCAGCCTAATGATAAGTATTAGCAAGGGGGAATTGGTAACTGGAAATACAGCCAGTAAAAGAGAAATTTGCTAAATGTAGCGGGCTCTGCCGCTGGGGCGCTTCCCGGTTATGTAGTATGTAACAGCCTGAGTGATGATCGAACTCATTCTCCGACTCGGACATGTCATCCTTCCCTCTAAGCACTCTTCCGATCATAGATATTGCACCACTCCTGGATAGTGGACAACATGACGCCGAGCTGCGGGCTTCTACGTCTGCTGCTCTTCACGATGCATGTGTACAATATGGATTTTTCTATCTCAATATCTCTGCCTATGTCAACCCCTCAGAGCCAGAGCAGCTAGCAGAACTTGCTCGTTCATTTTTTTCGTTGCAACAGGAGGAGAAGGACAAACTTGCGCTGAAAAACGAGGATAATACTAGAGGTCTGGTCAATCTATACCCTACAACTTGGATGTCCATGACACCCTCTTTCAGGTTATGCCAGGCTAGGGGAGAACGTTACAAACGGGAAAGCAGATTGTCACGAGGGTTTGGACTTCTACAAGCCCGTCGAGGATCCGGACAAGTCAAAGCCCCTGTGGGGTGAGAATCAGTGGCCGAGTGTTCCCGACTTCAAGGACAAGTATCAGCAGTGGGTAGAGAAGATGAAGGCCTTAGGTTTGGTCGTTATGCAGGCGTGAGATCGCTTATCGGTGTTTGGCTGACGTAGTACATGCTCTGATCTTTCTTTCAGTATGGCCGATGGTCTAGGCATGTCCCCTGAGGAGTGGCAGGAACTACGTAACCAAGTGGACGATAGTTTCTGGGTAATGCGAGTAATTGGTACGTCTAATTGTTCACTGTCAAGGGCCTGTATCTAATGTGATGCAGGCTATCCACCGTTACCAAAGGATCACGACGGCATTTCCTGTGGGGCCCACAAGTGATTTCCCGATCCTGGTTTGAGTGTTATTTGGCTGATCCTCAGTTGATGCAGAGATTATGGTTGCTTAACGTATGCTGCGTGCTTGAAAAATTCCATGGATCATGTATAGCCCCTTTTCATAGGTTTCTTTATGCCGACCCAACGCCATCCGCGCTACAAGTATTTCTGAGATGCCCTGGAATTGCGAAGGGTGTATGGATAGATGCAGATCCAATCCCAGGCTGTGTGGTCTGTAATATTGGCGAAAGTAAGTGCTTTGAGGCTCCCCTTTCGCTGGCTTACACCACTAAACCTTCTGACAGTGTGGGAGATATGGTCCAATGGCCTATATCGTTCAACCCTTCATCGAGTAGTGCATCGAGGTGAAAATTACCGGTACGAATTACCCTATATTTCTCTGCGTGTCAAAATCACTCATAACAATCCTCGGTTGACACCTCGTAATAGAGTCTCGTCCGTTTAGTTCTTTAGTCATGTGCGGCTTGCCAGCTAATTCCCCATACGTCCTTGTTCATCTTTAGGATTCCCTTCTTCTTTGAGCCGAACTTTGATGCTCATGTCAAGCCGTTGGCTGCTGCTCGTCGAATACAGGATGGGAGTACCACTGGCAGTAAGGAGACTACTACTGGCGTTGATCGCCGTCCTCAGGCCGTTGTGTATGGCGACTTCTTGTTGATGAAGGTCGGGAATAACTTCGACAGGTATGACAATTGAATATTGAAGCTTTCTATACCTTCCAACCTCGATAAGACTACATATGTACTATTTGCTTGCCATCCACTTTCAATAACCCTAAGATTCAGAGGGCCCAATCACGTGCTTGTAGAAGAGTCAGGATGAGCCGATGAGTATCTTGACACAACTTCATCGATTCATTCCTAGATTATCCAGATCACGACCTCCTCTGATGTCTTTCCAAGCCGCCATCGCGAAGCTGAGCATACCTGTCAAAGAACTCGTCATATCTGTGACTGAGAATGGAATTCGACACATCGGTGAATCAGCGAAAGACCAAGCAGAAGTGACGGAATGGATTGAAAAAGCTGGACAACCTGAGGTTATTAGTGAGGCTAATTTACAGGTATGTAGAGTTTGTAGATTTGCTGGAGACTCGGCGATAGACGACCGTTTCCCCTCCAGAGCCTCAACTCTTTACTCATCCCTCGAACCTACCTCGTCAACAATTATCTGACAGCCGCAGATGTAGCCATATACGGCACCTTACATCCTATATTCGTATGTGTATCTACTGTCCCTTGCACATTCAATAAATTTTCTCGATAACAGTCCAAACTTCAATCGCCACAATACTACGCTCATCCGTCACTCACGCGTTATTTCGCTCACATTCAATCATGTTCCCCCGTCCGGAGCTCCGCTGACTCCCTGATGCCCGGATTCAACCTTATTCCATTTAATTTTGATAACGTGCCGAAGCTTGAACGGAAAGTAGATCTGCCGAAGAAGAAAGAAAAGAAACCTGTGGGGGGTGAACAAGCTGCAGCTGCAGCTGTAGAACAGGCACCGCAAGAGGCTACTCCTGCTCCTGCGCAAAAAAAGGAAAAGAAGAAAGAAAAGAAGAACGACGTAGTTGAGGAGCCAGGGAAGAAGAAGGCAGGTGGAGGTGGTAAAGCTGTACCTGTCGATGAAGGAGATCCCAGGCCATCCATGATCGATCTACGTGTAGGCCATATTATCGATGGTAAGTGTAGTCAGAAAATTTTGATGTGTTTCCTCAGCAGAATTTATAGTGATGAAACATCCTGACGCGGATGGTCTTTATGTAGAGGTACGAGTGTTACAATTTTCTACCAATATAATCTGAGAAAATCGTCCTAGCAAATTGACATTGGAGAAGAAACAGGCCCACGGACCGTAGTTTCTGGACTTGTCCACTATATCCCGATAGAGGAGATGCGCGACAAATATTTAGTTGCTGTGGTACGTAGCTCTGGGAATGAATTCGTGGGATATTCGTTGATAACATATACTCCTTCCAAGTGTAATTTGAAGCCTGCGAACATGCGCGGGATAAAGAGCTTTGCTATGGTGCTTGCAGTAAGTCGTTGAACTCGTCTAGTGACTGAATGACCTAATTCATACGTAGGCCACCTCAAAAGAGGGTAAGGAGGGAGGTATTGAACTCATTCAGCCTCCTCCGAACTCGAAGCCTGGCGATAGGGTGTACTTCGAAGGTTCAGAATTCGAAAGTAAGGATCATTCGATGTTGACTTCGCTTTCTTTTCACCGAACTGTTTTTACCCTTGTTTAGATGACATCCCACTCGCGCAACTGAATCCAAAGAAGAAAATCTTTGAAACTATCCAGCCAGGTATGTCCACCATTATTTTATTTGACGGCTTGCTTACGTAGCTAACATTTGTTCCTTATTCAGGATTCACCACTATGGACACGCGGGAGGCAGCGTGGATTAACCCGGCAACAAAAAGTGTACACAAACTTCGTACTAAGGAAGGCATCTGTCTGGCACCTACGCTAGTTGGTGCATCTCTGTCGTAAATATTGTTGTGCGAGCATGACAGAACCACTTTCTATTCTCAAAGAAGGGTCGGCATATCCAGGCCTATTTCAATCATTCCAGCTGAAGCCAAGTTCTGCGTACTCTCCATTCCCAGTCAGCTGGCTAACATGTCCGAGTCTTCCTTCCCCAAAATTGTCACGGCTGTGACTAGACTTTTATTTGAACCTGATGGGCGACTTCTGCTGTAGGTATACTTGCCATGTCCCCAAAGTTCACTCTCTCCTACTGCGAATACTAGCAACCTCGATGTCTGAAGGTTTTATTTCGAAACAAAAATATAGAAATACATTATTGTAAGGTGGTTTGGTTACATAATCTTTGGAGTTTCTTCATACTATGATACTTCGGTCACAACTGGGCCAGGCAATCCGCTGTTTTTCCTCAACTACGCGGGTCCATGCTCATGTTTCTCATATTGGGCGCGAGCCTATCAAATACCCATCCGATGTCACCCTCACCCCGTCTTCAACCTCAATATCAGTGGCAGGACCCTTAGGAACCACATCCGTCCCTCTCCAGTCGTATATGAAAATCGATTTCCCAGAACCTAACGTGATGACAGTAGTGGTGGAGGACGCAGAGATAAAGGTGCAGAGGCAAATGTGGGGAACGACGCGGACGTTAATAAACAACGCAATAATTGGGATGTCAGAAGGGTTTTCCGTGCCGCTCTATCTTGTTGGTGTCGGCTTTAGGGTAGCGTTGGAAGAGGATCCGCGGGGCACATCTGACGGCGGCAACGGAAAACGCTTCAACATGAAAGTGGGCTATTCGCATACAGTCTACGTGCCCATACCTGCACACATAAAGGCAGAAGTGCCTTCGCCAACTAAAATCATTCTCAGCTGTACGGATAAACATCAACTAGGACTGTTCGCAGCGAAGGTTAGAGGTTATAGAAAACCTGAACCGTACAAGGGGAAGGTGAGTTGTTGATTTCGATACGTTGCATGATACTAATTATCCCGGTGCAGGGAATATTCATAGGAAACGAGCAAATACGGATAAAAAGCGTCAAAAAGAAGTAATACATAGGTCGTCGTCGGCCTTGTTCCTACTTGTATGGTTCTGGATACAACCATTTTACTTGACATCCCGACGTCCTTGTGTGGTCGAGAAAAGCGCGAATTTTCTACATCATCTCCCGAATCATTATGGTTTGTTCAACTTGTCAATTTATGTTTGCAGAGCGAGAAACCAGAGGAGATTCACTGGTAGACTGCGACGGATATCAAGCGTAGAAACTCGTTCATGAAGTTTTGTAGTATTTACATAAATTTTAGAGAGAGGTTCGTTGCGGTTACATGTCCGCTTTTGGACACGACTCTACTACGAGTCGTCACTTGAGTTTAACTTTTAACCAACATCCCAACTTTCGACAGTCGCCCCTTCGTCAATCCATTTGCAAAAACATGTCATTCTGTCCGCCGTACGCACCCTTCTTCGGGTTTGCAGGTGTCGCTTCAGCTGTCAGTTCTCTCGCTGGTAACTAGAACTATGGTGACTGACATGCACTTGTTCAGATGGTAATGAGCAGTAAGTCTTCCTGAGGGTCCACGCGTTCCTCATGAATCTCAGTCATTCTGCGTCTGGTGACAGCGGTGGGCGCTGCATTTGGAACGTCGAAAGCTGGAATTGGTATTGCAGGCCTGGGATCGTTCAAACCGGAACGGATAATGAAGGCGAGTATTGTTGTTCCAATGCACCTTCCTGTCAAAGCCTTACACAAAGCTTAGTCTTTGGTTCCAGTCGTTATGGCTGGTATCATTGCTGTGTACGGTCTTGTAGTGTCAGTCCTCATTGCAGGGGCTGGTACGTCACTCGACAACACCCTTAGATCGCCCGTACTAATTCCAATTTTACATTCTCCAAGTCAAACCAAAGGATTACTCACTATTTTCTGGGTTCATACATCTTGGTGCGGGCCTTGCGTGCGGCTTCACAGGATTATCTGCAGGATATGCAGTTGGCTTCGTCGGAGACTCGGTAAGCCTTGGTTGTTTCCAACAGAATTTGTTCATTGACATTACGACGGATCAATGGTAGTGTGTACGGGCCTATGTCCAGGAAACTAAAGTCTTCGTTTCAATGGTTCTCATACTCATTTTTGCCGAGGTTCTTGGTCTATATGGGTGCGTTTTTTTACATGCTTCACTACTACTTTAAATGACGGCTTGTTTGCAGACTCATTGTTGCTCTGATCATGAATACGAGAGCCATAAGCGAAAATGTCTGTCTACAGTAATACCTACCTGTACACACACATTACGCATACAATACCAGTTCCCATTTTCACGACCTTCCAATCAGGAGATGTGTAATAGGCAGCAAACATCTTCGCAGCGAGTGTGTTATGGTACAGTGCAAGGAAAAGTGGTGAAATGTCATCAGGATCTCCGTCCTCGCGAAACGTCTGAACCACTGGACGACTCGGAAGACCTGGAGGATCGCCTTGTTCGTCGGCGACGTTTGTGATCGCGTTCCCTGGATCGCGAAGAATCTGAACTTGAATCTGAACTTGAACCTGAAGCAGAGCTAGATTCAGAGTCACATTCTGAGCTCGTATCAGAATCCGAGCTCGAAGATGTGGATGCCCTACACGCATTCTTGAACAACAGACATGAACGAAGGGAACCAAACGTACCTTCTTACTCGTTTTTTAGACGACCCTTCCTCGGTGTCCTTGGTCAGTTTCAGCCTCTCCATCTCGTTAGCCTCCAGTATCTTGTTGGCAGTGCCGCTCCTATCGTTCAAGGTTGGACAAGAGAACAATTATGAGCGCGGACGGACATACTTCTTCAAGAACTCCTCTGGTACCTCCACAGAGGGGTTTCCTTGGGATTTTAGCTTTGCGAGTACCCGTGGATTTTCCAGTTGTTGTGTACGAGACGGCCGAGTGATATATGGTCGTGTAGATTTGCATTCATAGATGAAGTGACCTGTCCAATCATGAGAACGCTGCAGTGATAGAGGGGTTAGATACGTTTACCTGTTCCTAGACATTTCTGGCAGATCGTGGAGGACGTTGCCCGAGGCTGGTTTGTAGAACGACGATGCGGAGCGAACTTGGACATTTTGAGGTGAAAGAAGCCGTGAGAACTTGAAATATGTTTGACGAACCTCAAAATTAATTTCATTGAACTTCAAGGGGCTCTGTCACGGTACTAAGTATTTACACTGTATGTAACTAATACCGTCTGACTTCCTTGCCAGAAATTGGATTATCGTCCACATACACCCAACCCAATGCGATAGGGACAAGACCGAACTTTACTTTCTCCGAAACCTTCTACTACGCACGTGTTAGCCTTCGATGAACCCCCTGACTCATGCACGACTGCTATCACCTATACTTCCTATTATCAACATAGATGGGCGGAAACGCGTTCGGTGCAGTTTTGAAGGCCTCTTCGTTCCCTCGGTTGCATCCAGCCGTTTATGCTGCGCTTAAATCGCGTCTACTACCTAAAATACAAAGCCTGTACTCATTCGTTGCGATCCCCATTGAGGCACCTGAGAAACCTGATTTTGGCGATCTCGACTTTGTTGTTGCTTGTCCAAAATTCGAGATAATTTCCAGCAACAGTGTTCCTATCAACCTCCCTCATGAGGTCGTTCAGAAGACGATCGGTGCACGGTTCTTAAATCCTATGGATGGAAATAGAACGTCAAATTTTGCCGTCCCAGTCGCACAAGGAGAATGGGGTCTTCTGGGTCACCGGCTAGATGAAGAGGCAAAACGCAGTGATGCAGAAGCGGGCGAGATTTTCTACCAAGTGCGTGTGCGAATGGTTGTTCTGTATAAATCTGACCTGATAGTCGACAATCAGGTCGATGTTAACGTCTGTACGGATCGAGCTGAATGGGAGAGAGTTGTCTTTTTCCACGGTTATGGGGATCTTGGAATGATATTAGGTCTGATTGCCAAAAATGCTGGTCTGGCACTTGGCGAGAAGGGTCTTAAGGTACTTGTGCCTGTTTCGGCAAGAGTTACAATTCACTACTTACGAAAAAATTCAGCTGCCAAACTCTCCTAATCCTCCAGTCGAGTTAAGTCAGTCATTCGATGAAATCATGGAATACATAGGATTGGCAATGGCGACTTGGAAAGCTGGATTCAAGACGAAACGCGAGGTGTTTGAATGGGCTGGGACCTCCAGATTCTTCGACCCAAAGAAATTTCGATCTCGTGGCGAGGGTATTAGGAAAGTCAAGCCTGAAAGGAAGATGTATGCTGAGTTTGTCGAATGGGCGATGGAGAGAGCCGCAGCAGCAGCATCTTCAGGAGAAGAAGCCGTGCAGGAATCAAAAGAGATGCGACAAGAGCGAGAGTTGAAATTCAGGGACGAAACACTGGTTTATTTCAAGCAGAAGGAGGCGTTCGATGCTTTGACACAGGAGCGCTTTCTCAGAGCGCGCATGAAGGAAGTTTTCAGAGGTTCCAAGGTAAGAGATTGGACAGATTTGGGCGAACATTGGAAGGGCGTAAAGATCGTCATGGATGCTGTGAGGGATCGTGTTGGTGGGGAAGAGGGAGTAATGGAGATCTTAGAAACAGAAGGCGAGGAAGGAGTCAAAAGGATCGTCTTGGATGTCAAGGAAGAGGTATCTTTCGCCATTGATCGAGCCCGACCGGAAGAGTTATCGAACGTAGTAGTTGCTGAGCAACCTGTTGCAGCCTGAGGATCATGCGACATGATAGTCTGTTTGACAAATTCTGCCAATGAAATGAAAACGATATATGACCCTAGTCACTTTCATGTCTCGTTTTCTAGTTTGAATTATCTCTTATCAACTCAAAAGCCCCAACAAAATGTATGTTACCTTTTACAGACAGGTCGATGAGATGGGCAGCAACCATATCGAAGAAACTGCTGGCACCAGACACCTCAGGAACACGTCAGATCAAATGTGCATGTATTGAATTACACACTAAATGATCTGGCTCGCCTATCGATTCAATACATAGGGAAGCGTGTCTAGCGAGCATGCAAAGGTGCCAGACGGCGGATCAGGTTGCTTCATCATGGAGGATAACGTATTCCCGCGTGGACAGGCCGAATTTGATGACTTTTCGTGGAAATTCAGCAGGAGCAGGATGAAAGGCAATTAAGCTCGTACCGTCCCCAGCCTTTAGCTCGTAATATCGTGACGTTGGGACAGCTTCGCCGTTGACATGTGTTCCATTTGTGGATTCTAGATCTATTATAAATGGTCTGCAAAAAGAACGTGTCAACGAATGTCCACTTCATGGGGATTGAATCACAGACTTAATGACAGCTTTTACAGAGCCGAATTCATCCTTCTCCTGTAAATGGCGGTCTAAAATACTGATAGATAAGCTCACACATATGAGGAACAAGAAATTCCCATACATTGAATGGCTGCATGTTGCTTTGAACATGAGGGATGGTCCACAGCAATGTCCGCTACTAGACGGTCTCTCCCAAATAGATATGCACTTTGCCTGTGTATATGTAACAACTCTAACTCACGATAGGACAAGAAATCAACTCCAAGTGTCCAGAGCATCGCAATGCAATAATAATGCTCACCGACTTGTTCAGAGCCTTTGAAGACATACAGTCGCCAGCCAAGCACCGGTTTCCGCGCTTCTGGCGGTTCGTTATACTTCAGCACGGTGCTATCCCCATTGGCAGCCTTCACAGTATTCGTCTCTGCTGCAAGCAGACCTGACGGTGCAAAATTTGGCTTTGCTTTATTGGCAGGCGACGCGGACCGAGAGGCAGAGCGAGGCCGTTCAGAGTGCGGACGAGACGGACGAGACCGTGGAGACGCAGAACGTCGCGATGAAGGACCTGCATTGGTCCCTAAGCCTCTCCTGTCCCTGTCTCTGCCGGAGTCGTATCGTTCTCGGTCACGTTCGCGCTCGCGTTGTCGTTCATGTTCCCCGTATTCGCGATGATCTTCTCTTCTTGATCTGCTGCCATCTCCTTCTCTTCTACCCCTTGAATTGTCTTCGTACCTTCGCCGGTCATAGTTTTTGTCTCGCCTGTCATCGTAACCTCGTCCATTTGTCTGCCTACCCGTATTGCCATTGTACCGTGCTCGGTTGCGTGGGGGTGATTGTGAGTCTCGAGGCATTGGACCTATCCTTCTCGCAGTAGACACAAGTCGAAAGTGGAATTTTCGCGATAGTGACAGTTCCCAGAGCTAGAGCTACTGCCTATTTGTACAAATTTCGCACGCCGACTCGTCGAGTCCTCCGCCCCAATTTCACTCTCGACTCGCTCAGAGGTCACTCTGGCAACATCCTGCTACCAGTGTACGCTGTCACCATGCGCATTAACGTTCCTTGGTTCTTGACAACTCGTGGAATTGATCATACTAGAATATTTTCCAAGCTATGTCTAACAGCATCATCTAAACCCTTGCCAATGAGAACTATCTTCCCAAGTTCTGGAATTCCCATATCCACCTGTTCGCCCACCTTCACCATGTCGTACATACTTCGCACGCCCTGTAAGACATACTGCTCGCCAGATTCCATCGTAACCAGGCCTTTGCAGCGCAGAACTTGCAAGTTCCGGTCTTCCGCTGCGCCTGGTAAACGATTCTCCCACAGGACGGAACGGATCCACTCATCTAATCGGTCAAAGGAAGCTTGACTTAGCACGGGGCATGATATTTGCAGACTGGATATTCCGCGAAGCTCGTAGTGGTTAGGCTCTCTTGTATGGCTGTGGGTATCGTGATCTTCAAGATTTTCATGACTATGTTCCATGACCGCTATCCGTGACTGAATTTGTGGGGGTGAAACGTAAGCAGAGATCCCCATGATGAGCCGCAGGTCAACATCGGCTCTAATGGTCCTGTGGATGGGAGCAGCAGGGTTCACAAGACGAATCAGTTCCTCAGTCTGCGATAGTGCGCCCGGGGTTACGAGATCAGCTTTGTTTAAGATAATCACATCGGACCCTGCAATTTGTCTGCGACAAAAAACAATACAGTGCCCATTCCAAGCAATAGGTCGCGTACTCACCGAAGACTTTCTCCGATTATGTCCGTCGTTTGGTCATCTTCCATTTGCTGCAAATTGTGAAGATCATTCGGATATTAGAAAGCAAACTATGCACCTGCTTGCCGAAAACTGCGTCAACAACGCAAACGACAGCATCGAGCGTAATATCACTACCGAGCCCAGTTGCAAACTCCTCATTATGCCAGAACATTGTTGCGATAGGTCCTTGAATGCAGCCACCTGATTAGGCAGACGAGAAGAGAATGTCACGCATGAACCTACCCGGGTCCGCTAAACCAGTTGTTTCCAAAAGAATGTGGTCAAAGGCTCCTTTACGCTGCATCAGCTTCTCGATAGCAGCCGCACCGGAGTCTTTGATACTGCAACACAGGCACCCGTTGGCTAATTCAAGGATTTCTTCAGATTGTTCCGCAGTGGGATCATCAGGCGAAGAGACATTGACGGTTTTAGCTGACGATGTAGATAAGATTAGACGATCCAAGAGGGTAACGATAGTGCTTACATTCAATATCCTGAAAATTTCGATTAAAGACTGTTCTACTTTTGTTCATGGAAGAATTACCGCTGTATCTCCAAACTCATTCATGATGACAGCCATTCGGTATCCATGGCGTTCGGTTAAGATGCGCCTTTGGAAAAAATTAGGACGACGCCGTGTCAGATCACTATTTCAAGGGATAGCGCACTTGAGTAATGTCGATTTCCCTGCACCGAGAAAACCACATATTATGGTAAGAGGTACACGGGTAGACGGTCCGACAGGTGGTGTTCTATGTTCTATAAGCGTTCTGAAATCATCTATGAATCTTGAACAATCTGTAGGTCATAGAAGACTTACGGTATCTCGTCGTCGGATTCCATCTCAAATTCAATGCGACTCGGATGACTATCGATCGTCTCAACCCCTGCTGACGTAACAAATCAGGGGTTTGCCGCCGCCATCCAGCCTAACTTGGCACTCACACAAAGTTCTGGGTTGAAATATTTTTCTCTTCAAAGGCCCCTTTTCACATCTTTTACATCTACAACTAGTCTCTGAAAGGGTCTCTCTTTGCTTATTTCGCCTGAAATACCCCTGATTGCTCATTGGATCACCATGAACCCACCTCCTTTGAACAACGACCAAATCAAGTCAGTTATTCAAGGACCAGGAGACATCGAGTGGAGGTATCGTGCCAACCAGGATCTTGTCAGGGCTAGCGTGGTTTACTATATCTCCTAGGTATGAGATGCGAAGGGAGTGCCAGGAAATCCTTCCAGGTCTATGGCTGGGACCTTTCGTAGCGTCCAAGTCATTAGAGACACTCCGCTCACTAAATATCACCCATATGTAATGGGTTTGCTTATCTCCCGCCCTACCACGACGCGACTTATCACTTGTCTTACACGTAGCGTATGCATCCGAGATGCAAAGGAGGCGTTTTCAGTGCGGCCTCGTTTCCAGGACGATTTCCAATACATGACGCTTGATGTTGAGGACAACGAGGAACAGAATTTGATTCGGCTCTTCCCACAGTGAGCCTTCCTCGTCGCGCCTATCCACCTACAGCGTTTGACATAGGAAATCAGGGCAAAATCATTTATTGACAACGCGATTTCAAAAGGAGGACGCGTGCTTGTCCATTGCAATGGTGGGTTGTCCCTCGATGGCTCATGATGGGTGGAGGTTAAGTGAAAAGTTAACTACCAGGCGGAATCAGTCTATCGCCCGCCTTTGTTGTGATGTTTGCCATGCAATATTATCAAATATCATGGGAAGACGCATTGCATCTTGTGCAGAATCGAAGATATTGCATATCCCCGAACGGCGGATTTTTGACACAAATCAAGGTGCATCCGTTACCATTCTCGGTATCCTTTGAACCAACCAGCTGCAGGAATACGAGGCAATATACAAGGCGAACATCGCTGTCGCAGCGTATCCGGTTGCTGAGCGTACAGTCGCGAGGCGGAAAAGAACTGATGAAGATGACGAAGAGGATTCCAATAGGTAATGCGCCCATTATTACTCTCCCAGTGACGATGCTAACAATTGCAATTGTTCAGGGAGGACGACCGAAAGAGAGTATTGGTTTTCAACGAGCCAGAACCCACCCATGATCCTAACGCAATGGAGACGTGACGCTAGCCAGACACCTCCATCATTTAGTCCCCTTTCCCTCTTTGGATTACATTGTACTCTATGCTCAATGTTATTCGTAAACATAAATATCCTGGTCCATGATGCCTGTAATTGCTTTCGAATCTTACAGCGTTTTTATCTCAGCCTTTTCCTTTTCCTGAATAACACGCTTTGCATGAACATCTGTCAACGGGATCAGCTTGGAGCGGTCAACAATAGTCAGGCAGAGACCCACCTTTTCGTTTGACAAAGGCTTCGACTGATATACCAGCAAACACTACACCAGCGCCTAGCCATTGACCTGACGTTAGTTTGTGTTTGTATACAACCACAGATAATAGCATTGTAAATAATTTGCGGGTCAGCGTGATTGTCCTATAACCAAGGTAAGCTGAAATTTCATTCATGATGAAAGAGGTACAAACACCAGGGTCAGCGAACCAAAATGTTGGAGAGTCTCAAAGATGAATAACTGGCCTAGGGCACCAGTCAACGCAAACAACGCCAACGGCTGGATGATTGAAGGATGGTTTCGGATAAAGGCGAGTGCATCCATGAATTCAGCCTTTCCGCCGGTTGAGGGATGAATGACAGGAATGTAAGGGAGGGGAACCACAGTCATCATTGACGTGATGAGCGTGCAGAATACATTGATCCAGAACATCATCTGCTGGCCAGTTACTTTATGTCTCGCAAAGATCTCATCCTGCGTAGAGTTGATCGCGCCGTCCAGCATAAGGTTAATCAGGAGATACGCAATCCCAATGATGTTCGCATACGGTGTTTGCACTAGGGAATTGGAGTTGTGCGCCTTAGAAGACTTGACCTTGTCGTTCTCGAAGCCCATAAAAATGGTGATACCAGTCGTGACCATGAACACAACGAGATATTTGTGAGGTGCGAATCGTCGGCGGTAGAGAAGAATGTTCATGATCATGACTGGTACCAATTTGCAGGACTTGCCGAGTACCATGGCGGGATAGGAGATGTAGGAGAGGGCTGCAAATCCAAATGGTGCGGCGCATGTGATAAATACCGAACACTGGAGGTAGCTTCGCAGAAGCTGTCCGCGAGAGTACTGGGATGTTTTCTGAGAGTGGTGGACCGCGCCATTTGTGTAGGTCTTTCCATTCCCATTGGCGATAGCACTTCTATTTGACTTGGAGACAGACGTGACGGTGAGTTGTGAGGGCTCCAGTCCCAGAGATTGTGAGAGCGTGTCCGTCGATTTCCGTCGCACAAGGATATAAATAAGTGCAGATATAGAACTGAGGGCACTCTGACAGGTGCCCATAAACAACGGTGATTTGAACTTTTCGGAAGATGACCCATCTATGGATTTGAATGGCACCGATACTGAAAAGAACAGATCAGCCAGGAATTGACTGGTCTGATAGAAGGGTCCCTAACGGCGTTCTTGCGCAACCGCCCAGGCCTACATGGGGCAAATTAGGGGAGTCGATCGCGGAACAACGAAGTAACGCACAAGAAACATGGAATAGACCCCGGCTACACAGAAGACCAGCCTGTTGAATCGTGAAGTTGACTAGTCTACGGTTAGAGAGAAAACACGCACCTAACGAATGTCATGATAGGAATTGTCTATAATATAATCTCGCAGAGTCTAGATGAATGGCTGAAAATATGGAAAGCCTTGAATAGCAAAGCCTTGAATAGATTAATAAATGAGAACAAACGATACTTCAAGTTGACTCGGACGTGTCGTGACGTGTAGCCCTAACCCTATAAGTTACTAGTAGTATAAGTTAGTATAACATCGTCCCTGAGTAACTTGTCACACGTTTTCCTTAAAAGTGCTTTGTACATTCTATGTAAGTACAATATTATGCTTTCTACGCGAGATATCGGACAAGCAGGTCGCATTCTATACCCTGAGTCCATCTGGGACTTCCTATGCTCAGGCCAGCCTTCGACAAGAACCCATCGAACATCTCGCGGAGCGTGAATGTCATCTAGCTCCATAGACCGTGATCAACCTAGGAGCCCGTACAGAGTTATTAAGACAATACCGCACCAGGCCCATTCGCACAATCCCTTCATGCTGTGTGTGGTCTCTGTTCAATGTAGTGAGAATAGCTGTGGACGAGAAGGAACGTGGGATGTTACTGTCAGGGTCAGCGCAACTTTGAGGACCTCAGTCCTCCAGTTAATCCGCTTCCAAGACCAATTCTCGGTCGCTGTTGCATCAACACACCTGGTGAAGCCAATGGATTGATATAGAAGGTCAGATCCTCCCGGTTCACAGCGATTTCACAAACGTTCATGACACGAGCCCGAAATCATGTGGCGCCGCACCGCACGGACCTCGCTGATCAACCCACACAAGCAACGAGGTCCACAGCATGTACCAGAGGGAAGTGCCGAAGGCCTGCCTCCTCAAATAGCCCACGCGAACATAAAACAGGACGCGAACGGCAGTCAGCGAGTAATTGTGGGAAGTAGGAGCAAGAGCGCGTTGTCATTGCGAATAGGTGTTCAAGATAAGGTTTTGGTTATAATTGTTAAGCTGATTCCTGAATCGAGCACAGAGCGCGA
>QLOJ01000304.1:0-12147 GCA_003313625.1 Tricholoma saponaceum
GAACGTCATTGCCGCACCCACCTTCGATTGTCGGGTCATATTCATAAACAAAGTGACTTTGAATAAACTGGATTGTTAAGGCAGACTTTCCAACACCTGGGCAATTGCATCAACAAGTGTCTTACATAGTACGATCTTTCTTACCACCGCCGCCTACGACTACAAGCTTGTATTCCCTCAGAAATTGTGCCTGTACTTCGTTGGGTGAGTGCGACGAACTTGCGGGTAGTGGTTCGGCCTTGATTAACGTACCCTAGATGCCATTTGGATGGGATTTGTCTCAGAGTGGACGAATTCGATAAGAGATGGATATCGATGGATGACCAGGCTAAAGCTCCTGAGGAAGCCTACCAACTTGAACTTCCCGGTCCGATACAGCTATCTGAGCAAGCCGAACCAAATAAAGTGACATAACCCGAATAACTTGAAATGGAATTTGGGGTCCCGCCTGTTCTATATTTTATTTGGAGGACGTGAGCTTAGCTATGGGGATAAACTAAGGGGCTGTCCAATTTGCACGAGCCACTACAGTTATACTTACCACATTACTTAACATGAATTATTTTCTACCGAAGACGCAGCCCCCAGATTGTTTCCAAGTTTCCGCAGACAATTTCAAGTTCAGGGGGATAAAGGGATATATACCCCATGATGCTGGAGAAGAGGTCCTGCATTGGCCCTTCAGGCCCAGCATCATGAGCGAGTAGCGAAAATCACTCAGGATAGACCATCATCATCATGATGTTCCAGCCCGATAGAACTCGAAAGGATGTGAAAGAACTGATCCTCCTCCGCATCCTTCGGAGATATTGGCCTTCCCCTGATAGTTTTGAAACTTTCCGGAAAGATGCGACGTACGAAGGGCATGAATGTCATGTCATGTCTGGGATGGTCGGCCTCAGCCTACTCACAACTAGACAAGATAATATTATACACCACTATATTTCTGGGAGAGAATTACTAAAAATAATTTAGATGGCACGGAATGACGCTTACCTCCGAACAGCTGAGAGGTGACATCATGGTGTCGTTCAGCATCATCAAGGTAATTCCGAATTTGGGCTGGGACCGTGTCCAATGCACTGCCATGCGAGTGCATAGATGATGAGTCTGTGTGACCTTGTGATAGGAGGCGTGTAGTCGAAATAAAATGCGAAATGTACCACCAGGGATGCGTTTTACCTGCAATAAAAGAGATAGCTATAGTTCACTCCATCCCTCAGTGCAGGTGATGACTCTTCAAAGCTTCATAAGTAGGCCAGTTACAAGAGGAGAAATCACTCGCCAAGTCCACGACTCGCCCAATTTGTCGGATCACTGAAAAATAGTACACGGGGTTTGGCGGTGCTTGTGACGTATGAAGTGGTTGTAGAATAATTCCTCAACGAACACGATTGCAGCTACACCACCTGGCCGTGCACCTCTCTTGCGTCGCCTATGCACAAGGTACGTTGCTCTACTCGTACGATGACTTGCTTATACTATCCGACGAGTCGGAGCTGCGCGTAGTTTTGTGAGCTTTTTAAAAGTTTGCAATCTTACAGAACTCACACTTCTACAAGTGATACGTGCCAGAATGTTTCGCTGAGAAAACTCGTCGGGTGGGCTTCAACTTCTGATCAGTTGGCAGCAGTGGGATCATTGCTCGACTCGCTTGGCGAAGTTGAACGTAATTTGTCAGTATTTGGCAGCAACCCCCGGCACACAGCGATTTTCCAACCTAGCCATTTCTTTGAGTTGGGAGGACGCAATCTACAGCGTATCTCATGCAAGCTCCTAGGACGGGATATGATAACAACAATGATGCAGGCTCGAACAGCGGTGAGTTTTCAAAAGTCAAAAGCCTGGGAAATGATCTTGAATGCTGAACTGATGGCAACGTTCCGCCGCACACCGTGACTTCGAATTCTGTTTCATTTCCACCGACAATTGACAATTGCGTATTACCACTGTTTTTCAAACTATGCCTATGACTACCCGCCCGCGCCGTACAATTGTGCCTACACGTCGGAGGTTAGACATGGAGATTGATTCGGACGTCGACATGGAGGACCAACCGGAACCTGAGGAGGAAGAACGGGACAACGAAAACGATGACAATGAAGACCTGGAACCAGAAGAAGAGGACGGGCCCAATGTAGACATAGACGTCGAAGCCGTCGCAGAAGATGACAACGATGGTGACGACGACGTTGACGAAGAAGATGATGAAGAAGACGACGATGACCAGGAGGATGAAATCCAGTCTGACAACGATGGAGGAGAGGCCCAGCCCATGGCTCCATTGCAGTTACGCATAAGGTTGAAGATGCCTGCGCCTCCGAGTAGGTCTGCGGGCACAGAGACCCCGGGCGTGGAGTCTGAGGACTCGATGGATTCGCAACCATCAACGTCGACAGCGGCGAAGCCGATGACGACGCGCCAGGCTGTGTTGGCGAGCATGGTGGACTCTAGCCATGTGTCGTTGGGGGGTTCGCGTCAGTCAAAGAAGAAAGTTCTCAATGAGTCGGAGCTCGCATTACGAAGGGAGGAGACGGCAAGGAAGAGAAAAAATATGACTGAAAAGAAGCTGGAGGACGAGAAGGTACTTTGTTTCTTTCCATTCCATGGATATGACTCATGATGTCGTTACACTAGTTAGAGACTATCAATCGCCTACTCAAGAAACAGTCGCGGCCGCGGAATAAACGGGGCAAGGTACAGAAGGATAAGGAAACCATGGACGATGTGGCGCCGCCCCCTTCCATCGCAGGCACGCGCACCAACTCCAATTCCAATGGTTCCAGCAAGCGAGGATCTCGAAAAGTGACCAACGAGGAGGAAGTGGATGACGAGGATGCGATGGACGAGGATGTGGCCGAGGCAGAGCCGGAGGAGGTGCGAGAGGTGAAAGTGCCGACAATGTATCGGTGGGTCTCGACGTCTCGTGTCCCAGTTGCGCAAGACGACAGTGGAAATGGGGAAGAGGCGGGCGAGAAGATGAAAGGGAAGGAGATGGAGATGGAGAAGGAAATGAGGATAACACTCTCTATCCCGGTATCTGCCCCTCCGCTACCGACGCCTGTAATAGAGCCTGTGAATCCTGCACCACTGGCAAGACCCACACATTGTGCGGTGTTGGGGTGCGGGAAGCCGTTCAAGTACAGGCTTGTGAAGGACTGGAACAAGGGCGCGTGTGGGCTTGCATGTTTGAAGGTCTTGGAAGCCAGCACTTAAGATGGACGTGTTTGGACCGGATGTTTTTCTTTCGTGGACTCTCAATCAATATGGATGATCCGATTTTGGTTTGGCCATACTGCATGGAATATCTGAACCCATTATCTATGGCTGTGGTCAATGTTTTTGGTTCCTTTCATTCAAGACGTGGCTCAACAATGTCTGTACCGGTACGGGCATGCGGCTAGTAGATGGCCGTATTTCTATTCCTGTGTAAGTGCCAATTACCGTATGATAATTGAGAATAATCGGGTTTAAAGTCCATTTACACGAGTCCAATGGCAAAGGTTTCCAATCACGCGAGACGAATGCACCGCGTGCACCACACTGTAATGCCTTACAGGTTCAATCATCAGCACCGCGTGCGCACCGTAACGCTTTACGGTGAGAGACAGTCCTCGCAGGACTGTCTCTCCTCATTGTTTCGTATTACTCCTATTTACTCTTCCATACAGTAAGACAACCCCTTTTCTCAGGGTTTCTTCTCGTCGTCTCGCTCGTATGCTCGCATAGTTTTTGTTCTCTATAAACACCATCGTACCTCAATGACCAATGACCATGCCACCTTTTTTGGACAATCGCAACCTCACACCCTCCCTGAGGGAGATGGAGGAACTGGAAGTACAGGAAATCAGGTCATTCCAACCACGTCGAACACTACTCTCGCGCCTGTCGGATGGACCCAGCAACACAGAGAACAAGAGTCAGAGCGACCTCGAAGAGAATCAGACTCCGAGTTCAGAAGAGATCTGGTCGAGAGGATCGAGGTACACATCCAGATATTCAGAGACAAGAAGGTGGCCAAAATCGAGACTCTATACCAGATCCTGGGAATCGTCCAAGAAGCCGATGTTGATGAATCCATTAGACAAGCAACTCTCGACGAATATGCAGACCAAGTTGACCTCATTGACTCACACCGACGGAGTGCAGAGCAGCGAGGTGAGCATGCAGCACAGCTCACGGGACCTGGAGACAGTCGAGACACACGACGACAACCAGATGAGAACGTGCGTCCACGGAGAGGGCGAGGACACCAAGAGGAATCAGATGACGATGAAGCAGGAAGGTTCTTGCATGATCTCCGAAGGAAACTTACAAAGAAGCGTAGACGTCGAACTCCCTCCGACTCTTCTAGCTCGGATGACCGATCCACCACAGGAAAGGGTGAAGGAGAATCAAACAAGAAGAAGCGCATATATCAATCCCAGCTCCCATGGTACACTGTCGAGGCCAATGCACAGAGGCAGGAAGTTGATGAAAACAGAAAGAAGACACGAGAGATCCTCGCAATCCTCCAACGAGATGTTACCTTTGCAGAACGAGACATCAGGCGGTCAGCAACGGCACCTCAAGGTTTCCCAGAGTCAGAATGGCGACATATCTTCCGTGGAGAAGCCGTCAACCTCGACGTCGTGTTTAGCAATCTCCACCACATTGCCCCTCCTAAGGAGAATGTTGGCCGCGTCGGAAGAACAGAAATTTCTCTTGGAAGCACAGATCCGGCTCGAAAGGTCCAAACAAGTGGTGACTGGACTGCCGCATGGAACGCGACCATCAAAGCGACAGCGTATGCTTTCCCCCATCGGGAGGATGAACTGCGACAATGGGGAGATTACATATCATCCGAGTTCTCAGCAAGACAATCAGCGGCTCATCACAAACTCATTGCCTTTGACAAAGCTGTCAGAACCCGAGTGGGAGGTGGACAGGCAATTTTGCTCACCGACCGAAATGAGTTCTCATATCTTTACTCCGCCTTCCTCCTTCCAGATGGAATCCAAACCACATCAGCTGGACGACAAGCGACAAGTGACCACAGAACAAGATCTACATCCACCGACATCTGTCGGAGGTTCAATAGCACAGGAGGATGTCGTAGCCCAGTGGGGACCTGTCGCTACCGACATGCATGCTTCAAATGCAAACAATCAGGGCATGGAAAAGAAAGCTGTCCTCAGCAAGCGTGAGGCCAGCTATGGATTACGACCCAAATACCTTCGTTATAATGTTTGGCACATGCAGGACCTCGAGGAAGTGAAGGATCAGGTCAAGCCACTCCAATGTCTTGCTGACTGGACTGAGACAGCCAAACCACTTCCAGCCGTGCCTTTATCTGAACTCAATAACCCCATTGGCCAGCAAACAATCAACAGTCGACCTGATCTTTTTAAGATTGTCACCCCAATCAATGTTGACCGCTTCGAAGCCCTCTTAGTGACACACCCAAACCGCCCATTTGTCAAATCGGTCTGCAGGGGTTTGCGCGAGGGATTCTGGCCTTGGGCCGATACCCACCAAGGCGAATATCCTCCGACTGTTGACAAATCTTTAGGAACACCAGAAGACGGACCAGAAGCAGATTTCCTACGTGAACAGCGAGATCATGAACGGCTGATGGGGAGGTTCTCTGGTTCATTTGGTCGAGACCTCCTGCCAGGAATGCATGCATCACCTGTGCACGCCGTACCCAAACCACACTCTGACAAGCTGAGGATGGTGATAGATCAAAGCGCTGGTCTATTTTCCCCAAACTCAATGATCAAACGCAAAGATATCCGTGGCTTCCCCTTGGACAATATGAGCCACCTCGGAGAAGGCCTTATTCACCGACATCAAACCAAGCCAGGCCATTCCTGGGTCCTCTACAAGTCAGATGTAGCCGACGCCTATCGATTACTTCCAATGCATCCCATGTGGCAGATCAAACAGATAGTCACAATTGATGGCGAACGAGATGTTGATCGAAACAATTGCTTCGGAGGACAAGGGTCTCCGGGTATATACATCTCTTTCAATGGTTTGGTGACTTGGATAGCACGAAGGATTAAATTAATTGAAGACCTATGGACTTACATGGATGATTCTTTCGGCATCGACAAGGATGGGAACTTGGTGTGGTATCATAAGTACGAGAAGCACATGCCCGCAAGCCAAGTCAAGCTTCTGTCCCTCTGGGACGAACTTGGTATTCCCCACCAACCTCACAAACAACTTTTTGGCACAAGACTCACCATCATCGGTATCAATGTCAATGCCAACAACCTGACTTTCACTCTCCCAAAACTAGCCTTGGACGAACTCCTACACGAGATTGAGGAATTCACCTCCTGGTCAGAACGGAAGCATGGTGCATCATGGAGTCTACGCCGCTGGCAAAGACTAGCCGGTTGGATGAACTGGAGCTTCAATGTATTCCCATTGCTAAAACCCAGTCTGAACCGCCTCTATCCGAAAATTGCAGGGAAGGATCGTCCTCTGACCAAAATCTGGGTCAACAATGCTGTGCGTGAAGATCTCAATTGGGCGACCCACCACATGCGTGCTTCACTGGGGATCAACTTGCTCTCAAGTGTGTCTTGGGATGCCGAGGATGCAGATGTGACAGTTTTCTGTGACGCGTGCATGGAAGGCCTTGCCTTCTACTATCCTGATTGCCTCACCGGTTTCTATGCACCTGTACCCAACGAGACTGCACGCGACATCATATTCTACTTTGAGGCTCTAGCAGTCGCTAGCGCCTGCAACGATCTGAAGAAAACAACGACAGATGGATCACACATCATCATCTACACTGACAGCATGAACACCGTCAACATTTTCAGCTCCCTGCACTGCCTGCCAGAGTTCAACCCTCTCCTACGACACTGTATCGACATCATGTTCACAAAGGACTTCCAGATCCGAGTCTTGCACATTCCGGGAGAACAAAATGCGATTGCCGACGCAATATCACGGCAAGAATTTTATCGGGCGCAACAACTTGCACCTGGCCTACAGATCAACACCTTTCAACCCCCACATCTCTTCACGCTGGGGGCAGCCAAAAAATGATTGTATCGCACATTCGTGCCCGGCAACCAATACGGGAACCGTGGTCACGAGAACGGCTAGTCCGCGAGAGGGCCATAGCCCTGGGACAAGCCATTGATGTGAGCACCTGGGACAACTACGGTTCTGCCCTAAACTCTTACCTGACTTTCGTCCGACTTCACAACATCCCTGTGGAACCAACCGCCGACACCCTCAGTCTCTACACCGTTTACATGTGCCATCATATCAAGCCTGATTCGGTTGACACATACCTCTCAGGGATCTGTCAACAACTAGAGCCTTACTTCCCGAAAGTTCGTGAAGCCCGGAGGGGACGTCTTGTTCACCGCACATTGGAAGGCTGCAAACGCTTGCGTGGGACACCTACAGTCAGAAAGCGTGCCCTGACAATCGACGATCTCAACCGCGTGTGCTCCTCCCACTGTGACAACAGCTCCCATGATGACCTCCTTTTCTATGCGCAACTTTGTGTTGGTTTCTTCGCATTGATGCGACTTGGCGAACTTACATTCCCCGACAGCATCACCCTTCGTGACCCTCGCAAAGTGACGAAGCGGGACACTGTATGTCTCCACCCCACCTACTTCGAATTCTTCCTGCCTGGCCACAAGGCCGACCGATTTTTTGAGGGTAACACCATCATCATCCGCGAAAACCCACTCCCATGCAACCCTATCACTTTCTTCCGACTGTACATTGCGTCTCGCGACCGCCGATTCCCACTTTCGTCACCACTCTGGCTCACTGCCACTGGCAGGGTCCCAACAAGAACCTTCTTCATACGATGATTGCGCTTGTGGTTTGACAAGGACGTCGCTGGACAGTCCATGCGGGCAGGAGGGGCCACTTCACTAGCGGAAAACGGAGTAGCACCACACATCATTCAAGGCATTGGACGTTGGGCATCGGCGGCATGGCAGATCTACATCCGAAAGCACCCAGTGCTGCTCCAAGCGATGCTTCACGCATGACTGTCCCTGAGGTGTAACAGACTCATTGCCCCGCAGGGCACGCTGCACAATTCACGCCTGAAGACTGCATGATCTGCTTCTTTGCTCTGCCAAGCACTTACAACGCCACGTTTTTCCAAGTTTGCTTCCTTTTCTTTTGTTTTTCCTCTTTGCTTCTATTCCACGTCTTGGACATTTTTCTGCTACAACTGGGACATCATACACCTGGACTGGGACACGGACACGTACAGATTTCATTTCTTCCTTTCCTGCTTTGGCTTTTCGGCTACAGACACTCCTGGCTACTTCGAACACAGTTTTCTTTTTGGACTTTACTTTGTATCTTTCACTCCTCACATCGTACCTCATCTTCCAATTTCCACACACACCCCCTACCCTTCTTTTTCTTAGGACTTTAGGTGTACCTTGACGATACAAATACATGTTAGTCGTTAAGGCTGACCCTAAGGGTCGCCGAACGACTCTTTCTCCCTACCTCGTGCCCACACTGTAAGCCTTCGCTCATTGGAAGTATTCTCTGCGAGGCTCGATCGCAGATCCCTCGTTCCCGCGTTCTCCGTGCCCGCTGCAACCTGCTCGTTGGTGGCGATCGAGCCGCCTGTCACACTCCTCCGCTTGATCTCTGCCCGTGCTTCCTACCTCATCCCTACAAAGAATCTGATGTAAAGTAAACCTTGCCAATGTTTTTTCTTTGCTCGCAAGAACACAATGACCACGTCCATCCACCCCGCCGGGGGATTGAAGAAGGCTGACCTCCTGCGTCCCATATCGACCGTTGGCCGCTGCATGGAAAGCAGAAGAAGCTCAGGGAAGACAAGGTGACGAAACGGCAGCTGGTCGAGGCGCTACTCGATCCACAGAACACATTCACAACGACGGCTCTGAGGTCTACAACGGAAAGGAACGCACTGCAATGTGCACCGATACGGAGCAACGACAACATCTCGGTGAGTATGTCGTTCGTATTTCACACTTGCCATTGCTCACTCACACGTTGCATTCCTTCTGCAACGCAGAGCACAAGTACCATGCCGCCTCCACCCCATCCTTGTGTCAGTGCCCATATACGATGATGCACCAATCCCAAATGATGGATTTCACATGGATTTCATGGTGCCCACTGATGTGTCGTTCCGGGACATGTTGCGAATAAGTGCCTAGGGGATGAACGTAGTGTATATGCCCAACGATATAGCAAATGCACCACTGGAGGTAGCATGATCTAAATACACCATTTTAGATGGTGTTACACACCCAGATCAGCCTAGGACTCTGCATATTGTTGCAGCCATGTGGGGACAGATGCTGTAATATGTGAGCGGGCCCTTTTTTCATTCACGTAACATGGTTAGCCGTCGTAATCTCTTTGTAGAGGCTTTAGCAATCTGTCGTCAACTAGAAGCCAACAACTAATAGTTATACTAATTTGTTAAACTTGAGACCATCGACGTCACTGTGTGGGCTTCTTGACACCGACCATTCAATGTCTTCATTGTCAAATCTTGTTCTTCGCTACCGAGAAGTAGTGTGTACTGAAGCTCCAAGACTTGCAAATGCTACGAATATAGAGAATCCTGTGCCATGTGAAGTGCCATTGCCAGCCAGCCCAATGCTTATGGGTAGTGACTGTAGCTCTGAGCTTTCTTCTCTTACTGGTAAGAACCACTCATCTTGGGATAGTAGATAACTACCTAAACCTTGACCAATTGGTTTTAGATCTCGAGAATGGTAATTTTACAGATCAAGCGCCGGTACTGAATAATCCCAGGACATCATGTTAGATCGCACAAGTCAAGAGAACAGTGATTATGAAGAACTCGAAGGTCAGTCAAGCAACATGTCAGCGCTGGTCAATTGTAGCCCTCTTCGTATATTGGTATTATAATAGAAGATTTGCCGGCACAAAATATCACAGACTAGCAAGTTCACGGTCAAGGTATTCAACCTGTGCAGGAGAAAACGGACATGTCGGCTCGTCAATCTCAATGTGTGATAGCTGTTGGGGTCCGTAATTGTGGAAAGGAGTAGCAATGTCAACATCATTGTGCTCCAAGTGATGAGCAACAATCTGTGAATCATCAAGATCCTCCCAGTCAACACCATACTGTGTGATATCGTTGATCTCTTCCCCAGGTGGAGTATTGTTCACAATCGGATCCAAACCCCGAGGCCCATTCTGAATCATACCAAAGAAGAAGATATCAGGAGGGCTTCTTGTTTGCTCATTTTCCAGACTCACCTTGTGGGTATTCCATGCCCTAGACCACTCCATGGCATCTTCATGGACAGCCTGCAGAAAGAGGTTATGGAGGAGCCAGATGTGCATATCAAACGTCGGATTGAGCCCACACGCAAATTCCAGCTCAAGAAAAAAGCTGGACCATTTGAGCCCAAATCCGCGCGTGACATCGCACCAAAGCCCCTCGATACGAATATTGTGTACACTTCTACAACATACCAATCAAAACAAGGTGTAAGTACAATTCCCTAATCAGAACCTCAACCATAAGCTGGTGCCGGAGATACTGGTTGGGCATGGACCTGCCAGAATCATGCAGAATGCATTGGAAAGGGGGAGGAAATTCAAGCGAGAAGAACTACTCACCGTCCCCAGATGTAAGAACCATACTCCACTTCAAAATCCTCTTCCATCCAAGCAGCGACACCCAGATTCTCCGTTCCGTGATCACCCCTGATGCGGGTAAGAACATCATGCAGAGGAATGACATGGCTCAAGAAGAGGTCCAAAACGGTGTCTGAACGGTTGTTGTTCACAGCCTGTATTCTAGAGACATGTCGAGAAAATCCATCGATGAAGCCAGGGATGATGATTTTCCATCGCTCGAGACCTAGGGAAATATTCAAACTGTAAGTGACCGGTTAAACAATGTTTGGAATATGCAACACACCATACTGGCCATCATGATGTGATCGAGAGTTCAGCCCAGCAACATGATAGACATGGCGTTGTATAGGACGGTTCGGAAAGGACGATGGTGCACCATGTACACGATTGTAGGACGCACGGAGACGCTCTCGAGTGACTAGATGGCCAAGCTGGAGGAGACGCCCCTCTATCATCCGACGGCCAAAGGCAGGAAAGATCTCGAGTATGACGTGGATGATGCAGTCGAGCTCATCATCTGTGAGGGTGGCCATAGCAGGTGTCGACGAGGTATAGGTGCGTAAGGTTTGGTCGTTATCTGCATCACACAGATCAACGTAGGCAGGTGGCCCAGGACTCACCAATCCATGTTTGAGAGCACGTTGTCGAACGGTACAAGGTGCACAGCCGCGGACTGGGGCAATACCAGTTGGGCCACGCATGTCCAAAGCGAAAGCCAGGAAAGTAGGATCGACGGTCGACCCCTCTTCCCTGTATGGATGACTTCAGAAACCGAAATTTGAGGGCCAATCTTGCGATTGTACGGCTGCAACATCAAGTGCCGCAACCATATCAGCGATACCCATTATCTGTACAATTGGAAGAGAGGTTGACAGCTATCGTTATGACTAAGTTACTTCCATGCCATGATCATGATCACGATAGTCTCCCGGATGTCCCGAGTGAAGTTATCCATACCAAACCAAGGGAGACTTGGTCGAGAGTGTTGACGACAAGATCACTAGTGTTTGTGTACTCATCTATGGTTGTCAGCAACTGCCGCAACACTGAACAACCCCAGGGACGACCGAAGCCACGAGAACGATAGTGGCAAAACAACGAGGATGTAATTGAGCGACTTGTAATTCATTATGGAGAACAGGGCAAGAATAGTGTATCTCCAGCCCACCTTCAAGCAGTACCCTATTAGTACTGAAACAGAGGTGGCCCACCACCACGCTCAAGGTTCAGTATCTATTATATCGAAACGGTCACCACAGAACAGCCCTAACGCAACAATCTTACCGAACATGTCTGTTAGACGACACCTGACTAATTGAAAGCAATAAACGCACCGCGGGATCATACATATCACCAAAAGACTCCCTGTAGTCGTCGAAGTTTGGCATGGATTGAAGCTCGAGGAGCCTTGCGAGATCGACAGATCCTGCTGATTTACGGTCCATCCGGTGATCTAAAGCCTGAGCATATGCGTCGGCGGGGTGGAGCTACTGGTGTGAC
>QLOJ01000305.1:0-10882 GCA_003313625.1 Tricholoma saponaceum
AAATAGATCACAAAATGGGGTCTTCTCGCTGCGGTCAACTACGGCCAAGCGCGATTCACTAGCAGCAGAATTAGAACGAGGTAAGTATAATATTTTGTTCGCGTTCTCGAACAATTCTGAAATGTTCTAACCAGCTATTATATATTCATTTAGATCCTCAGCTTTCTACAGCAAAGCGACAACAGAGAGCACAGGTATTTACATCTAGTATAGCCCACGCAAATCTAGAGCGGCAACTATTGGCGGCACAAACAACCAAGATGGAGCTAGAGACAAAGCTCCGTGAACGGGATATGCAGGTCGAGCGACTGGAACGAGACAGACGATGGTTTGCGGATAGAGAGAATGAAGAGAGGGAAGAGAAAGAACGAGAGAGAGCAGACCACGAGGAGGAAAAGGTTCGCTTCCTATCTTTTAATAGAACCTTACGTTTAATCAAAATGCCTGTATCTTTCAGAGGAAAACTGACAGTGACCTGCGTTCGCTCCGAAATTCTCTTTCTTCCATACGAGAAGAACTTGCCGATCTACAGGACGCACATTCTTCCCTACAGCGAAGCACCGCCCAAACCATCGCCTCCCAAAAATCCCAAATCACCACTCTCACACATCAATCCTCCTTACTCCAGGAAGAGCTCTCGCAAGCTCAACAAACAGCTCACACCCGGAGCGCCACTATCGACTCCCTCGAAGCCCAACTATCGGACCTCAGCACATCCCAGACTTCCCTCCTTCACTCCACATCGGAGGAGCAAGACATGCGTATTGTTAGGGAGGAGCTGCACCGCCAGGCGGAGTACCTCCGTACCTTGGAGTCAAAGAATGCCAAGCTGACAGGGGAGGTGAATGTCTTGCGTGTGAAGGAGACGAGCGTTGAGGTGTTGAGGGAGGAGAAGCGTGGACTAGAGAGGAAAGTCCGGGTAATGGAGGAGCTGAGGGAGAGGGTTGTCAGGCTCGAGGCGGAGGTGGAGGCTGGTCGACGTGAGCGTGAGGCATGGTTTGTAGTTTACTTTCTGTTCCAAGCAGAAGGCTTACGTTCACCACGGTATGCAGGGCTACCAACAACACCGCCGAATCTTCAATGTCCTCAAAAACTCCCATCTCCGTTACCAAGAGTTTATCCGACCTCCGACTGGCTCATGCCCGGCTGCTTGAAGAACACGGTGCAAATGTCGCACTCCTCCGCCGTCGAGAGGCTGAGATCAAGGGCCTTGAACAGCGAGAAGGTGAGGCGCAGGTCGCCGTCGAGACATTACAGACGGACGTGCGCTCTCTGAAGGAGAAGGTCGGACGGAGGGAACAAAGGGTAATGTTGGCAGAGCACGAAGTGGGATTCTTGAACGCCTTGGTGGTGCTTACATTATTCTTTACTTCTACTTGTCGGTGTGCTTATGGCTTTATACGTTTAACAGGCGAGCTTCAATGCAGAAGAAGCAAACCGGGACGGTGCTGTGCTGGACACGTCCAAGGCACAGAGGATCCAACAGCTTGAAACGCTCCTGGAAGAATTCAAGGATACTAATGCGCAACTTTCGAAGGAGATCGACGCTCTTGGTGGAGATTCTGCATCTCTCGGCCAGGGGCGGAATAGAGAGGCTCTCTCCCTCGAAATCGAACAAGCGCAGCAAGCGAAACTCGAAGTTCAGAAATGTACGGTACTTATCTGTATCCAAGCTCTATACTAATCATGAACCCACAGCTCTAGAAGCAGCAGAAGCCGAAACCAAACAACACCTCAACAAGATCGAAGAGCTCGAACAATCCCTTTTCGAGCTGAGTGGGGAAATCGGTGCGGGGCGTCACGTCCCTCCAGGCGTGCGTGTATTGTCGTTGAAGGACAATCCAGAGCAACAGTGGGTTGATCTGCGGCAGGCTGTGATGGACCGGCTGAAGGGCGAGAACGAGGCGCTGATGAAGCGGTTGAGAGAGCTAGAGGAAAGTGGGGTGCGTGCTGGGGGCATGGAACGGGAGGGGGATGGGGCGAGGGAGAGCGAGCTCGTTCCTAGAGAGAGCTGGGAGCTTGTGAATAAGGAGAAGACGGAGCTTGAGGAGGTTGTCAGACAGAAGGAGAAGCGGCTATTACGGCTGCAGCAGGTATAGCTCCTCCGCCCGCATTAAGATCTAATTGACCCTTAACCTTTTCTCCTTTGCCTAACCCAGATATTCCGATCCAAGAGCGCCGAATTCCGAGAAGCCATCGCCTCCATCCTCGGTCTCAAACTCGCGTTCTACGATAACGGGCAGGTTCGGGTAACCTCGATGTACGACCTCAACGCGGCGTTTGTCTTTCAGCCTACGTCGAACTCGGACTCGGAGGGCGTGAAGATGCAGCTTGTGGGAAGGCCCGCAGGCGAGGGTGGTCCAGAGGATTTGCCGAATTTGATGAGGTATTGGATTGAGAATGAGCAGTGTATACCGGGGTTTTTGGCTAGTGTGACGTTGGAGTGTTATGAGAATTCGAAGAGGGGTGGGGGTGCTGGTGGGGAGGGTGGTGATGGGATGTGAACATTTTTTTTATTTATATTCACTATAATATTAATCTCTATTCAAGTTCTACTGTTTTATTGACAGGCATCGCATTTGTATCGCATTTGACTTTACCTCAGTTGAACATGTGACTTTGTGTCAGGAACTCAGAAACTTGGAAAGTGAGCCTGAGATTTACAGCTTTCTAGTTGTTCTTCACCCCCACCCTCAGTGGGCAGATCTCCATCCCCGTGGTACTCAGCTTTCGAGCGCGAGTTCCACGGTGGAACACACTTTCTATGCCTCAGAAATCTCGGTAATGTCGACGCATGTTGGAATTGACGTTAAATTCGCGACCACAATTTAGCCAGGGGCATCGAAACGCCAGAAAGTCACCACGCGTAAGGGGCATGGTCTGTAGGGAATAAATAGAAAAATGCTTACGAGTTACTCTGGGGTGTGTATTGACGTGGATCTTCAAGCGGCTGGGACAATTGAACCGTTTCAAGCGGATCGTACAGGCATGCCTTTTGCCGCTATTCGAGCCAGAGAGATCTTCATCGTCGCTGTCAGAGACCTCGCCACACTGGCCACACTGATTTCTTCGAACAGGTGCCGATCCGAATACAGGAAACAAATCAGACGTCGCATAGCCACGTGGTTCATGAATATTAGAATCCTGGGTGGTATATGAAGAAGCTGCGATGGCTACGCGGAAGGTAGGCGTAGAGCCATCCGATGAGATAGAGCGGATGTTTTGACCATTATGATAGACTGCTCGATTACCATACGTGGCACTGGAGGCGATGTGTTGCAGTGATGGGCTGAAAGGATCAGACTTAAGAATATCGAAGGAATAGAACATGGAACCAGACTTCCGCATTTTTGTGCTGTGCGAATCTAAATTAGGCATAAAAGAGGTGGATGCCGTGGCGTTCTGCGTTAGATATGATGGAGGAATCTTCGATGACAGGCGCTCATCAGGAAACGGAGCATGTGAAAGTGGGGAGAAACTCGTTCTCGGTGAGCTATGTTGGCGTGACGTAGGGATGGCGAGAGTCTGGGAAGGGTTATACGTTCTTGATCCTCGTAACGTGGAAAATCGCTATGTCAGACCGTAATAAATGAGATCAATAGCATTCGAGTAGAGTGCAACATACCGAAGACTTTGAACGATCTTTTTTTGTCGTGCGTGAATGCTCTTCGTTAAGATACTCTGAAGTACTACTTGATCAAGTGGAACGCTTGAGGTGAGGCGGGGCGTGGTCGAGGCGAGGCATGGCGGGGCTAAGCACAGACTGCCCATGCTAGCGGGCGGGTGTCCAACCCATTCGCCATCGATGAGGCGATTCCACCATACACAAATAGCCCTCGACGAAATACAACCTCCCTCTCCCCTACCTCCGCACTCCTGCACACTCGGAATTTGCGCCAAGATACGAGAGCCCCGGGATGTTGATGTCGACTATGGGCAAACGAACATGTGTGTGATGGGCGGTGGGCAGTGGAAGCGTGAACAGAAAGAGAGCATTAAGGGGCAATTGAGAAGCACCACGCCATACTCGGAGATACGTCATATTCTCACTAAACATCCAAGACCTGCATTCGACCTTTCTCATTGTCCCCTCACGTGCAGATTCTAGCCCCCCAAGCCCCATGGGAGGCGTGGTGTGCTCGTTGAGGAACCTCGCAGATGTGTAATTCGCGAAGCATTGCGTGTGCTCTATCATGCCAGTGTACACATGCACGGGGTCGTCTTCAAGGGTAGACGGCGTGTGCGCGGTTGCGGATGGTCGAGGTGGTTAGAACGTGCGGCGAAGGAGATCTATTCACAGTCCGGGGTGAGGGAAGGGAAAGGAGGTGGAGCGAGCTTTGGTTGGCAGTGGAGACGCGGGACTGCGATTTTTCAAAGGGATGGTAGGCGGGTTGAAGGATGTTTTTTTTCGAAATGGTCGGAAAAGCATTTGTGGTTATCGACTTTTGGCGAAGGGTTTCTTGGAGGTGGCGGGAGACGATGGGGACACGTAGGTAAGTGACGGCCGTCGGGGAGTTCAGCGATGTAACGTCTGGAGAATTCGTGTTATTTGGCGGCTGTCCTGTTTTGTTTTAAACGTCCTGCGTCAGATTGTTATGACCGTAGAATTAATAAGGTAAACTGTGATGAAATGCACCTCAATACGAGCTGCACGGCAGACAGATTAGGGTTAGTTGTACGTGTCTTGTCTCATCGCGTAGCAAACATCCTAGAGCGTAAGTAAACGTACTAATTCTGCTTTGCCCTAGTACTACAAATTCCTAGATATGGGAAGCTGGGTGACAGCGCTAAGCCGCGTCAGATCTTTTGCCGTATTGTTCTAACCTCTGAAATAACCTGTAAGTCCAGAAATTAGGAATTAAAACTCAAAACTCACCTATTATCGATAGCTTTGCAAGCCACCAACGGCTGGATGAGGATATTGAATGGACTGGGGGATGAGGCTCTGAGATCTTGCAGGGAAATGTTCTTCTTGTGCAGCGCAGAGGGACTAGTCACGAGGAGCATTGTTTGCTGGCTTGACATATCGACGTGGCGTGTTTTGGGAGACGCGTTCAAGTTATTCAGCTATCACGCGAAGCTCTCGTCACGTGCACTTCACTTATCTCTCATCGATCACCCGAGTCCACCAACGTACTATGCCTCAACCTCTCCCCGCTAACCCCTACCTCCCCGGCACGCTATACTCAGATGCATACGCCGAGTGCGTGAGAATGGAGGCCTGGGCGATTAATCGTCCTGCTCCAGATCGCGGCCCTTCAGTTCTCGTCTGCGCAAGACTCCTTGGCTATATGATCATGCATGCTCCAATCCATGAGGGTCGCGATAATATATCGAACGAAATTGCCAGCTGTCACAATTTTAAAGAGATGGGCATAGTTGCCTGCAAATATATCGACCATTTTGTTCGTTGCTGTGAGCGTGGCGTAAACTTAAAGGATATAATTATCTTGTTACTCATCGGTTCACATGCCTCGAAATCTCAGTTAGATCTACCAAAGGCGCTACTCCCTCTCCAAGCGCACACCCTTCCCGGCCGTCGTTCAGCAACATGGAGGACACATTCAGATACCTAATGGAGGAGGCACCGAATGACCATAGAACTGCCAAACAGAAAGTGAGTATGGCGCCGCGCTGCTTATGTCTTCCACAGACAAGTGTTTATCTCAGGCCCTTATGCGTGATGGTTACCGCTGTGCCATAACCGGCAGATATGATGCAACAAGTGTTAAAAATGGAGTCCCTGTAGCGGGAAATGTTTTGGCTATGAGTCAAACTCAGGCGGCTCATATCTTCCCGCCATCTACTAATCAAAACCTTGGGACGGGGGAACAGGAGGGAGATAAGGTGCGTTCTACCATGTATCTATTTGTTGATGGTGTAATTTATCTCCCTGGCCTGCAGCGTGACTATGCGGCCGGGGTGTGGGCCGTCATGGAGCGTTTCGGGAGGGTCAACGGTTTCTTAGAATTGAATGGACCCGACATTCACCGCCTCGAGAATATAATGACAATGGACTTACGTGTGCATGGGGCTTTTGATTGCCTTGATCTATGGCTTGAAGCGACGGTGACTGTTTGATCAGATAGTTTCCAGATTTACGTGACTGACTTCAAACATCCAGCTGGTCCCCCACACGTACAACCTACGTTCCTCGCATCCAGGTTTCTTGGATGGTCTTCCCCCCTCCGTTACCTTCACATCTGCAGTCGCCGGATTGCCCTTGCCAGACCCACGATACCTTGCTTTGCATGCGGCGTGTGCCAAGGTGGCTCATCTTTCTGGTGCAGCCGAGTATATCGAGAAGTCGTTCAGGGAGCTCGAAGATACCAAATTTTTGGCCTCGAATGGTTCCTCTGCTGAAGCTTTACAATTTGCATTAGGGAAGACATATATCACCGTTTGATGAACTTTTGTTTCTACACAAGTCATATTCTCGTCGACTGCCACATGTACAATCTTGGGATCGCATAAATATCTATGTCAGCTGAAAACATGGTGACACCACCTCGAAAGCATAATCAAACTCTCAACCTCAGACAAAGAGAGACAGAATGAAGAGGGTTATTAGTGACTATCCATTTGTTAAATGCATGACCATGACACAGCTAATTGTCGGGTTGAGAGACCTTGCAAGCAAGGTAAAAGGTAACTTGTGTCAATCTTGGACTCTACATGATTTTTGACCACTGCCATCATTCTCAACAAAGTCTATCATCACCATGCATCATCTCTTTCTCCATCCTGCTTTGTTTCTCGCCTTTTCTTCTTTTTCTTTTTCTGTTGCAGTTCCCCAAGCTGTTTATAGTAATCCCCCGCACTAGTGGAGCCGTTGCCAGTGGGAAAAAAGCATTAACTCTCGATATCTGTTCCAAGAGCCAACACGATAACAAGTGTCTCTGGACAGGCGTGTTCGAGCAATCTCGTAAAACTCACATCCATGGCAGCACTTTTTACAGCGTCGGACACGATGCGCATATTGAAATCAGTGCGTATCTCAAGGATCATCATTTTTGAGGATGTCAGTGCTCATTATCACGGCGAGCAGTTCAAAGTGGGAATATTCAGAGTGTGGAAGAGAAACTATCACAGATTAAAAATGACGTATCTTATGGGAATGCTATGCTCTCTGTAAGTTCTTCCCTTGATGCTATCCACTCTACCCATTGAGTTTCATTGCAGAAACTTGGAATTCAACTCTTATGCCTACAATTGATCGTTTTATCTTGATTCCCGGCCACTGCTCAAGTACGCGGTAGACCCTGATACAGTCGCGATGCAAGTCTGATGCAGGACCTCCCCCGTATCGTACTTGCCGTGATAGTGGTTTATTGTGGCCTTGCCAGTGGTCTTGTTCAAGTTAGGATTCAAGATAAATTCTCCTTTTCTCTCTTGAATGCCAGGGACGGTCTGGCTTTTGGCCGCTTGTATGGCGGTAAAGGGGAAGCTGAGTTTTTTTATCACATAAAACTTGCTCAGGCTCCGCTTGTCCATCATCAATACCCAGATTTATTACAATTTACTGTACAATAGACATGTGAAAGAAATCAGATTTGTTGGTTGTTCCTGTCAGTTTATTCCAAGCTCCACCAACTTAGAATAGTGCAGCGTAAGGTAATTAGGAACATCCCCACCAACGTTTGACAAAGGATTTCTTTTCTAATTCATTGATTCAAGTTGCATACAGGGACTCATTGCTTCTTTGGACCTGATAAGATTTTAGATAAGATACCAATGACAGTGTTGCCCTCTGATCCCAACAATCATCAACTTCTGCCAATTTACAGTGTACAGTGGCACAACCGTGACCATGACAAGAACTTCACTTAGACTATTCTCGTCGATCACACCAGAAGACGGGTTCCACCCCACATCCACAACGCGCATACTCTCAAACAATAGCGTCCTTCCATCATTTACCTCCCCAAATTGTACTCTCCACCTCTACTTCACCCTTCCCCCATTAGTTTTCATCGACCCTTACGAGCTCGCAAACCACGCGCAATTCTATACGTTCAAGCACTGGGGCACAGCCAACCTCGAGCTACCCGTGCATGCAGTTCCTCAGAATAATTCTAGGTTACTGTTAAACGTGAATGTCCCTCCTGTGTGGATTCAGGATGGCCTGGACCTGGAGGCGGGTGGAACCGATGTAGCGCTGGAAATCAATGTTCCCTTACACCTGCGATACGGTGACCCAGGGGAGTCTGCATCAAATTCTGGGTACCATACTGCCGAGATGAATTGGCCGACTGGGTTCCTAGCGTGTCCCCAAAACCTCAGTGATCCCTGTGAGTCACATTCGCAACATAGTCCATCCCGCTTCTCACAATATACCCTTTTCCAAGCACTAAACCAAACAATGCCAGTACTTCCCCCTGAAATCTTATCATTCCTCGACGACCAAACTACGGCCACATATGCAGCTTCGCCTGTACTATTTCCCATACAATCTGCTAGTATCGCCCACGACCATGACCTCCACCCTCCCCTCATTAAAGTGAGGGTGCCAGTTGCAAACCCGACTGATCTGCGGTTCGTAGAACCTGGAATGGTAATTACAATCCTCGCATCGTTCTTCTGCCTTGTTTGGATCTCGATTAAAACTGCTCGACATATGAGGATGACTGTTAGGAACGTTGAGATAGAGAGGCTAAAGATGGAGTAGCCAGTATCATCTTATGACTTGGACACCAACCTTGGTTTCCGCAATCCCGAAATATGCCGTTTGTTGACCCTGATCTCGTACTGACACTATACAGTTGAACGCTCCTCATATTCCCGCGAGAGGGCCTCCTGTATTTTCTTGTGAGAGATCGGATGGACCCCAGTAGTGACGTCAGGCGCCCAGGTATATGACCCTGGACCATTGATGTGCATTGCGACCGCCCATCTGTCCTTCCAGTACCACCATCATCAACGACGTCGCCCCCTCCGGGCCTTCCCTCACTCATCCACCGACCACCACTCCTTCAACCCCCGCCGAGACCACTCCCACACCCTTCAACACGTTGAACACAGTCGTGCTCAACGGACAGAAAACGGGCCCAGGTAGGTTTTATGCATTTCTTTCTTCTCTTTACTTATTAACTATTTTCAATTGATTTTTAGGTTATAATAATCTTGTGTCAACGGACCCTACCCCGCTACCCCAGCCTTTGCCTCCGCAGTGAGCAGGGCTCGCAGCGTGACAACCATCCGGAGACGACAAGGCCTAGGACGATAGGAGAACAACGACAGCAACGGAAGGACAACAGGCGACAGAGTCTGCGGGGACTACGGCCAGCCAACCCAAGACAACGGGACGACCCAACACCCCCAACCGCCGTCGCGAGCAACTGCTCGCGTGGTGGAAACGGGGAACAGCGAGGCCAGGGACTGGAGACGACGGGGAGGGGAACAATAACGAGATGGGGGGATGATGCCAGGGACGACAGGGAGACGACGACGACAAGGGTTTGGCAATGGCAATGGGGACGAGGACGAGGATGAGGACGGGACAAAAAGGCCCCAAGAGACGTCGTCGCGTCCCTTGGGCCGTAGGCGAGTTATTTTCTTTCTCATTTCATTCTTTTGTTACTAACATTTTTGTTTGACAGCAACCTACTCCCCATGCCCACAAGTTGGTGGGACCACGACAAGGGGTACCGCCACAGCAGCACCCGTCCCAACCCTGCGAGTCACTGCTCGTGGGGGGGTCACGGGTGCTAGCAGCCGACGAAACGGTGAACAGCGAGGCCGGGGACGACGGGAATACAACGAGGAGGGTGGGGGCAGCAACGTGGAGGGGGAGGAGGGCACACTAACCAGGAGCAAGCACAGGAGGAGACGACGACGACGAGGAAAACCGAAAAAAAGTGCCCAAGAGTCTTTTGGTCCCTTGGTGTTTTTCCTTCTTTCTCATTTCTTTCTTTTTTTTTGTTACCAACAAATTCTTTTATGATGACGACTAGCACCCCTGACCCACACCCCTCGTGGGGCGGCTGGTGGTTGTCCACAAGGTGGGCCACGATGAGGGACGACGACGACGACGACTGACAACTTGAACAAACACCTCCACCACTGCGAGCATTCGCTTGCAGGCTACAATCTGTGCCGATCGCGAGAATGCTCGCTGCTCTCGTTTCGGAAATATTTAAAACCATACACACCAGGGAAGCTTTAGGAAGAGAATCTAAACAGACATTTATTACTTCTTGAGACCCCTCTCCGTTGGCAGTGAGTCGGACAGTGACTAGGGCCAGACTACCAATTAGGGCTTAACGGTGATCATGATAACCCCTTTCAGAAGAAATAGAAATTCAAAGTCTCTCCACCTCGGTCGGTTGAAGGTTTACGTCTCACGTTCCAATAAGAATGGTATTCAATCCTTTTCTCTTGCCGTTTTGCAGGGTTAATTCAATTATGGCGCATAGTTCATAAACGACGAAGTAACATCTCATTAACCTGCTTCAGTTCCTGTGCTGATTATATGCGCACTCTAAACCAAATTGTTGATGCACTGCTAGATATATACGATAAAGGTAGGGATGCGTTGTAGGTGCACATTCTTCAGGGACCTATTCCATACTTATCCTTCTGGAGGGGACCGCTTGGGGACCGCTGGGCCTTGGCAGATTAACTGGTGACCAGCGTCGGCCCGAGGTCATTAACCATATTCACCAAAGGTCCAATGTGACCGGGTTCACTGGGACAAACATATTCCGGTGGGTCAGTGAATTATCCCAGTATCTTCCAACTCCACCTTAAGTCAGTGAGGTATGTAGTTCTTTTTATAACCTGTACTGGGTTGACAGTTGTGAAGAGCAATGTGATCATGGATCTTAGCCACCGAGTGGCTCTACTTGAGATCCATTGAATGGAACTACTGCAGCTTCTGCCG
>QLOJ01000305.1:11129-50404 GCA_003313625.1 Tricholoma saponaceum
TGGTGGGGCGGGCAAGTGTGGCCCACAGGATTTACCGAATTCCATGCGGTTTTGGATCAAGAATACTGGGGTTCTTGGCTAGTAAGTAGGTTGTGAGTGCAGGTAGTGGGTCTGCTGCTGGAATGTGACTTTTTTTTTGCATTTGCCATGCTTTTATATTTACTATAACATCAATCTCATAGTCAAGTCCCATCCTCTACTGCTTTATTAAGTTAGCAGACTAGTAGTACATTTTGGGTGGATTTGCCATCACCAAGTCCCGGTCCGACTTCCCGGACTTATCTACATCACGAGATCCCCTGTAAGTATTGGCTTTAACCTAAACAGCAGCTTAGGTGGGAACGTTCATGTTCATGACGATAGTAAACTCAGCCTGCGCTAGGGGATTGACTTGGACAAGGTTGCACCCAGGATCGTTTATACTACTCTGCCAAAGAAATCAACATGGTCCGCCCTGACAATGGAATCCTGTTCCACTTCTTCCGTGTAATATACCTCGGTTATCCCTCAACTATGCTTGAAGAACTGTGGTCAATTTTGTTGGTAACTAAGGATCACGAAGACGATCCCCGGTGGAAGGAGTGTGTGAATACCATAGCTGAGTCGTTCCGTACCACTGGCATGATGGTGAGCTCACCTCCCACTTCCCTCAGAATGACTATTAATGAGTCATGACTCTTTTATATTCCTGGACCAGGCTAGTCTCATTTCTGCGGCCACTGCTGCCCTTTTGGCCATAACCCAACATGAGTTACCCCGCATCCTTCTCTTCTCCAGTCTGGCGAGTAGTATTATCAGCGCATCTTCTGTTATGAGTTTCCTCTCTGTTGTCCCCTTCACAGACCGAATTGGTCTTCGCAAGACGTGGGAACAACATGGGATTATTCTTCTCATAGTTCTCTCCACCCCATTTGCATGGCTTAGTTGTGCCTTCTTGACGTTTCAAGCAGCCTTAATCGCAATGGCTTGGATAAACGGTGAAAATATCTTAGGGGCAATCCTCGCTGGTATATTCGTACTCAAGTTACTCTTGGACCTTTTCATAAGCATCTCCCTCCGGGGCCCTCCTGATTTCTTCCGTCACATACTGGGGCTTGGGGTGGCAAGTCGTCATACACTCATCCCAACCCGTGGTATGTATTTCTCCATGGCATGGCTTTCATATTATTACTGACCATCGGTTGATCCAAGCTGCGATTAAACGTGTGAGATCTTACGTACAATCGCAGCAACGTCGCATGCGCCCACAGGTACCCATTCCCCAACCGCGACAACCTGACATACACCAACATGCAACACCCATTCCCGGTATGCCCATTCCCCAACCGCGACAACCTGACATACACCAACATGCAACATCCATTCCCGGTACGTCATTGGACTTTCAGTCCTCGCAATGGCTGATGGGCAGGGTAGAGCACTCAACCCGGCCGATTCAGACTTCGATAATGCCGGAAAGGGAATATTCCTATCCCATTTGGAGTCATAATAGTACCTATCCCGACCATTACAACCAAATGCCCCACATACAGCATCACTATGGATCATAAAATAAGGCACTGTGAAGGTGTTCTCGCATTGGATCTGGTATGGGGGAATGTCGATTATCTGCCAAGGATATTCTTTTCCTTACGGAACCTCCTTCCCTCCCAACAGCGCTGTGTTATGCTAGCTGTATACCCTATCCAAAGACAACTTTATCTCAGATTCTTCTCTTTTGTTCAGTAAGGTTTATGCTATCATCTAACCGTCCTTAACGTCGAGAGCTAGACCTAGGATTGCTTTAGCTTTCCGATCGCGTACTTTATGGGTTGGGAAAGGAGTTCATAGAGGGATACATGCACATGCAATTGATCCACTATATGTAGAAATGCGAATCAAACTACATATATCCTCGTCCAGCGGCGCTCAAGCGTCCTCAAAATGAGGTATAGTATACCCGAGACTACGAATCCCGTCATTACACCAATATCTCCTGTACCAGCGGCGGCTATTGGCCCAGTGTACCAAGCCTGCGACATCGAAGGCACGATAATTCCGAATGCTCCGGCGAATGCCAGTGCCGCAGCCATGCCAAGGGGAAGGCGGCGGGGATTATCCCAGTCTTGAACGTTATACATTGAAAAATCGCATCGGCGGAACACAAAATGTTCACATAAAGCAATTGCTGAGAATGCAGAGGTCCAATAACCGATGACATCTTTCAACAGTGGATGAACAAGGCGTGTGGACAGACTCATCTGGGTATCTCACCAACTATGTCAACAAGTGTTGTATAAAACCGTGTCGCTCCGATGATCGCGACAGGAATCAAGCTTCAGAATGAAGATTAAGTAGATTGACAATTCATACAAAATCAAAACAGACATTGCTCCTGAGATAACTGCGAAAACAGATTGAGGCACTCTAACAAAAATTGGAGCAATTGACATGAAACTCGTAGCTGTGGTCCCATTCAGTGGCAGGGGGGTTGAATAACGTGTACGACATACCAAAAGTATACATTGTTGGAGCGCAAGCAGAGGGAACAGACAGCGCAACAAGCACCACCAGAAACTTCCCAAACCAGCCAGTGGGCGAAAGAATTGCAGACATAAGACCGCCAATGTTATTTCCGTTACTAAAACTTGATTTCCAGGATGGCACAGCCGGAGCTGCGGCTGCAAATGCGGCTCCGAGCATATGGCCGCCAATCTGTTCAGAGACTAAATCAATTCATGTACCAAGATGACATGAGTAAGCATTACAAACATTTCCTGTCAAAAAACCTAGGTAGGAATATCCGAAGATCCGAAAGCTGTTGGGGCCCGGGCCTTGAGTACAAGAATTGCAATCACATTTGAACTTACCTGGAAGCATTCGAGTCGTGATAAACGCCATAATCCGGAGTCATTGTACACCAGCTGACGTCAGCAGCTGCAACGAATGAAGCAAAGGAAAGGACCGTGGATAATGTGGGAACTGGATACGATGGAAAGCTCTCAGCCTGCAAGTGTTTGCCACCCACACTTAACATTACGATGAAAGCAACAACATTGGGGATCCACGCCAAACTTTCATACCTGGGCGGGGATAGGAGTCAGGGATGTTAATAGAGGAAAAGACCATGAGATTACCAATGTATTATCCTGTAACCGAAGATAGTCACCTGGGTAGTAGTTAGAAAAGATGTGCATGGTATCACTTGATTTGCTCACTACTAATGACAAGATACTGATGACGACTATTCCGACCGTGTCATTCAAATGATGGGAAACACTCGCAAGCGACTGGCCACCAACGATGCAATTTAGGATGAGATACCCTTGCATTGAAAGAACATTGAGAATACTCGGGATTACTGAGGGGAAATATCTTGAGAAGGATGTGAGGTATCAAACGATTAAGGGGCACGAATAGACGAAGCTGTGCGTACCCCCAAGAGAACCTCGCCTGGACCATTGCGCGTGTTCCTAATTTAGGTCCAAAGATTGCGCTATGGATGACATGATCGCAAAAAATTAGTTATGAAGCAAGTATCTATGACCACCGTCACGTACAAGAGGGCCGGAATGGTACATCCTCTATTAGATGTAGCGAAGGGTATTAGTCAGAACTTGGACTTTCATCGATTGCACATACATAAGGTCGACAACCAGTATAATTAAGAGGGAATCGCGCGGTCCGAGATTAAAGAAAGCAGGACCAGCAGAGCCAGTACTGACAGCGAAGATATTGATATTGGTCGAGAACCAGACGAAAAACATCTGATAGAGGCGCTTGTCGGTTCTGTCCTTTATCAAAGTTGGCTTGATCCTGGGGCATATTCGAGTCAAAAACAAAGGAACAAGAGGCTAGATCATAGCCATACCCATGAGTTTCGATTCCCCAATGTAAGAAGAACTCAATGATTTTCGGTGCAGGTGGCCTTTTCGAAGCGACAGAGTCCTCCAAGCTCTTGTGAGTCTCCATAAGGTCCAGAATCGCAATTGGGAGAAGAGATTATATACCCGGAATCGCTAGCAAATGTGGTGTGCTATTGTTTAAGGAAAAGTGGCTTTAGTGTGACAGCAGTTTACAGAACGATTACATGTCGAAGCAACCCAGAACTCACAGCTGTTAAACATAAGATAAAGCTGCGGCGACACATACTTCTTGACAACCTCATGATTCCTTCGTGGAACCACCTTCATCCGCTTGGCGTCCCTCCGTGTCCGCGGTATCGGAGGTCTCTCATCTTCTAACAAATGTGATGACCATTGATTGGTTCTGTGATAGAGATGACTGCCGGGTGAGGTGCCAGTATTACTTTGGTCTCCGAAAGACGGAAGATGGTTATAAAGATTTTAGTATTGACGGTGGGGGCTGGGCAACGCAGACGTCGGAGTAGCCAACGACACTAGATCATGAATGACAGATTAATATGAAAACATGCAGATAACAAGCGTACCTTACGAGGCAAACGCCCCGTTTGGCGACTCGCAACACACTACAGGGTCCGAGTGCGACCGTCAAAGAAGGGAATTCAAACTTACCGGATCATCGAAGTCGTTCGGTGGCTGGCTGGTGCAAAGTCTCAGGCTGTACCCCATTTGTGGGGAAGTTCTATTTCTTGAGACAAGAAAAAGCAGGGTACTCGTGTCTGAGCACCTTAACAACGTGCTTTAGGGATTTTGCTCAGCGCTCAGCCGCGCTTGTTGTTCAAGTTTCTCAGTCTGAGCGTGGGACTAGCTTACCAAGACAACCTTAGTATGGCACGATTTTTTGGTCTGCATGCCGAGGTCTCGGACTCCTTACAGCAGCATCCTATAAAATTTCACCGATAGCTATTAGCAGTGACCATAAACGCGTCCACGTGTGGCATCGAGGGCATGACGGTGGCAGTAATACTTACTAACACAAAGGTGCTCACGTAGTATATATATAATAAAGTAGAAAGGCATTGCAGGCGATGTGCAGAATGCAGGCGATGCGCAGATGCCGGACCGCGTTTCCATCAGCTGTATTGGCAGATTTAGTGGCGCCGTGACCATGGGTGCACCTGGCTTAAAAATAATTCAAAAATAACCAAAAAAGGAAAGAAGAAAGAAAGGAAAGAGGGAGAACCTCAGGATTCTTCTGCCAGCTGTAAATTGGCTAGTACCATTCTATCATGACCTTCTTCAGTCACACATCACAGCCAAAAAAACTGCTCACCCAAAATGTTTTTCTTTTGATTTTTCTGATTGTTTTTGACCAAATTTTACTGAATGTTTGAAGAGTTGGTCCCATTAATACAGTGTACAAGTGGGCAGCACATTCAGTTACTACCCTGCTTAAATTAGAATTAACTTGAAGGAGATTTGTCTCACTGGCACTTCAAAAATGATTGCTGGATAGTTCAGAAGAATTTGTTGACAATTTCATTTCATCTGGGACTTGGATATGTTAAAGAAGCAGTTGGTACAGCCTGAGGCCCTGAGCCTTTTGTTTTCCAGAACATTTTTCCAATGGTTTCCAGGCCTGTCAGTTGACTGCCCAAGTTGAATGAATGTACATACTTGCTACTGATTTCATAAATGCATAAATAAATCATCACAATTTTCAAAAATTTGCAGTGGTAGGCAGTATCCTGTAAGTGGTGATACTTTAGGACTTTGAGCTTTGAAGACAACCACAGCATCCAGTTTGTGCAGTTCTCTGGAAGTTCTTGTAACTTCCCAAGCTGTATTTCTATGTTTTTCCATGTATTATCATCTATTTTAAAATATACAAGCACGGGCGGCTGCGCTGCGTTTCTCACAAGAAGGAAATGAAAGTAATGGTGATAGGAATTTCACAAATAAGGTGTTACATCTCATAGCAGTAGATCTTTGTAAACTACGTTTGTTGTCATGTCGTCGCTGTTGTCGTTGTTGAACAGTACTTGTGAGTCATCACAATGACAAACTCGGGATAAAGCTGTGTACAATTGGCCATGGGCAAAAACTTCGGTTCGAAGATCAATAATAGATTTGTCAAGTGTGAGTCCAGAGCAGCCGTTAAAGGTGGTTGCATAGGCTAGCCATAAAGGATATTGGACACGGTGTACAGTCCAGCTAGAGTAGGATGGTGTGAACTGAAAACGGATTCGAGGTATACATTGAGGTTCACCCAGTAGACCACTGCGGTTGTCTATTACTTGTACTTGAATGTAGTGGTCGTGCAGATGTTCGACAATCAATCGAGCATTCTTCACTAATCCTTTTCTGATGAACATGTTGTGCATCATTGAACAAACACATCCTTCTTTGAGGTTAAGCTTGTGGCTTGGGATTCCGTTGTGATTGAGTAGTGCGAGAAAGTCAGGGGAAGCGTTCAGATGGTTAGTGATTGTCTCATCATTTTCTTTAACGATGTCAGCGCTGAAGTAGGTGTCTGTGAAGGTGTGAGAGTGGAATATGATGGTGAAAAGTACATGACATATGTTGTTCTTGTGGGAGATGATCTAATATCTTCTGATTGAATTCATCAACATACATGTTGCGAGGGCTTAGGAAGGCGCATTTGAGTGATTTCACGGGATCAGTTATGATGTCATTTGGATAGAGAAAGTCTGCAGCTTCATTGATGTCTGAGATTCGTTTCAGAATGTTTAGAGACGTTCGGTTGTGGTGAAAATCTTCCCCGATGGAATCAACGAAGGCTGTGTATTCGGGATCCTGGGCACCTCTGTGAGAAAACTGTAGGGGATGGAATGAGGGCCAGAGATGGGAGGATTTGATGGATGCAAGGAGAGCAGCTGTGGGACTGTTGCCCTTGATGACAGGTGCGACTTGACGAAAATCACCCAAGCAAATGATTGGTATCCCACCAAAAGGTTTCTTTGAGTGTTTGAGAAGGCAGCAGATGTCATGTATGGTATCAAAGACAGCGATGTTGGCTCCTGCGGCTTCCTCCCAGATGATTGCAGTGGCAGATGTGATAAGGTCCGCACGGTAGGTGTAGGGATGGATCAAGGATTGAATGTTGGTGTGGTTCTGTAAAGAAAGATGAGAGAAGTAGATGGGCAGGCAAATGTAGAGGTGTGTACTTCTTTGACTGGGATTCGAAATAAGCTATGTGCAGTATGGCCTCGTTCATGAAGAGCAGCAGTGAGGGCGCTTGTTCCAACAATCAGTACGATTTTGCCTTGGCTTCATAATTTGCATGTGATGGCATCTGCTACAAAAGTCTTCCCTCGTCCTGGCTTTCCTTCAATGAAAAAAGGGTTTGGTGTGAAATGATGTTCTGGATCAATGTCATGGAGAGCGATGGGGTCATAAATGATATTGAAGACTTCGTGTTGTTCAAGGTCCATTTCTGAAATCATGTCATCAGCTTCATGTAGCAAACTTTCATGGCATGCTTGGAATGCTTTGAGTTCATTAAGGACTTCTGGTGAACGAAAGGTGGGTTCAGGAAGACCAAAGTCGGGTAGTTTGTGACCGCCATCTTCAATAAATTCTGAGATATGCTGTAGAGTGAGATCGACTCCACGTTCATTGGAATGAGTAGCTGTGACATGGTCGAGTGACAGTGAAGGTAGGAGATGATCCCAGAGGGGTCGTGCAGGATAACCTTCAAGGATAATTCTTGCGAAGAGGAATCATAGTTGTGCAGGGGTTTGATATGCACTGATGGCTTCTTCCAAGGCATACCAACCTTCATCATTGGTAGTGAAAAGGCCCATGTGGATGGCAGCTTCATGGTAAGTCTCAAAGGTAGTGTCTCCAAATGTGTGAATATTGTCAAATGATCTCACAGGTCGGTGACTTAAGAGGCATCAGAGATAGAACACTTCACCACATGTGGGGGAAATACTTTGAATGCGAGCGACAGATTCCCTTCATTGACGTGCACGGGCGATCCAAGTCGGAACGTTTCTGATGGGTTCTTCAAGGTATGCATCATCATCTAATATTGAATTTTGATCATAAGGGTAAAAGACATATTGGGTCTTGTGGTTGGTATAGAGCAGATTGTTGAACTGTGGATAGTGAGGTCGATGGAAGTAACGTATGAGAGCTGATGTCGAGCAACCATCGTCAAAAAATTGATGAACATTTTCTCCTGGCAAATGGATGGACAATGGTTTGATGCTTGGTTCCTTGGATGAGATCTTGAAGCCAAGAATTTGCCATGCAGCTTCGGGTGAGGATAGATAACATGCATCCACATAGTCTTTGATTTCATTGATAGGTTCTTGTTCTTCATGGACCGTAGAATGGTGGATGCGGAATAATGCATGATCTGGTCCTTTGAAAAGATATTTGTAGAGGTACATGAAGACTTTCACGGTGTACACAACATCAACGAAGATATGGCAGTCCAATTCATCAATAAGTTCAGGGATGTGGGAAGCAATCCATCGATCAGCTGGGTCTCGACGTCTGTAGTGTACACATCCATCATCATCGACATATGTTTGCAAAGTGATGGGATGAGGAAAACCGTAGACACACTTGCCTCCTCGGTTGCATCGGCTGTCCTCAGATTCCAGATGATTATAAGGATGTGTCATGAATTTCTTGATTTTGCTATGGAGTCGGGGATTGTCAGTTGGTAATTCGGCTTTGATGAGCATGTCAATGAGTTCTATGGGGATTTCTGGTTGAAACTGAACATAGCACGGTGTAAATGCTCTTGTTTTTCTTTGTGAAATTTAACAGGGGAACAACATACTTTGACAACAATGTGTGCATGGGGAAGGCCTTGTTTCTGAAATTCAATGACTTTGACCATAAAGATCAGCTTGCCAAATTTCTTGCGAAGAATTTCTTGCAGTCATTGTAGCCATAATTTAAAGCTTCGTGCGACGATGACAGGTATGTTGTAAGCAGTTTGTCCTTGGTGAAGTCGTGAGGTGATCTCAGGCCATTGAGGATTGCAGGTCATGGTAATGAACAATGAAGGTCGTCCAAATTCACGAGCGAGAGCAAGGGAATCAGCTGTCTCATTTGACGCCCATTCACATGAGCCTATAAATGATGCAGGTAGTCGGATGTCGAACTGGACATCAGGATCATTGTCGTCTGGACTACAGTTCTCAGAAGCTTGAGTAATACGACCTCTTCGAATAAATTGCAGGCGCTCTTCTTCAATCTGAGAATACATATCACAGATATATTCAGATGTTAGTTGGCCAAAATCAGTGAACCGTGGTTCCCTGAGTAATAAACTTTTATACCACTGTCGTTGTGTGAATGGGAAGTTGTTCTTCAAGCGAAAGTTGTTGGTGCTATCTGGTGTCAAACCCCATCCAGGAGTACCATGTGGAAATAAGACAGGATATTGTAGAGGTTCATAGTGCCAGCTAAATGTAGGAATGAAAGTTGGATCTTGGTCGTTATTGTGCCATATAAGAATTTGGCATGGTTTGACCTGTGTGCTGTTACTTGCATGCATGAGCACTGCAAAGTCTCCTCGAGCTGTGATGTCAGATAATTCCAAAGCTGCGGTTGTGTCTTTGTCGTGAGTCCACATGAAAGCAAACTGCCGGAGATGGTGGACGTAAGGATTGTACTCTTCCAGATCAGCCTTGACTGCTTCAGTCCAGTTGATAGGTACATTCCAAGTGTGACTTTCAGCCACCCGCTCTCTTTCATCATATAAAAACCAGTTGATTGAGTGGTGAGGGGTAGTAATGTCCAACATCCAATGATATGTTCGACCTGTGATAGCCACATTTGCAAGGCCAGTTTTGAATTGTTGGAAACCTTTGGAAGCACCAATTGCAGTGAATGAAAACAAATTATTTAATCGCCGTGATGTAGAAGAAATTTCAAGCTGAGAAGCAAGATTTGTAAGTCCAGGGGGCAGAGGTGGAAGCCGAGGTACAATGCTTTTTCCTTTGTTACAGCAAAACTCATCTTTTTCCCCCTTCAGTAGCATCGCACCACAGTAAGTACATGTTTGATTCCAATTTGGAGGATGCCACTGTGAACGCCTCATAGTCGTTTTAAAGTGTTCCCACCACTGTGCCTTATTGTTCATTTGCTGATTACATTGAGGTTGAAGATGAGGGTACTGGCGTTGTACTAATCCATTGTCATGATCAGTGACTTTGGAAGATGTTCATGATTTCAGAAGATATACCTTGTTCATCCATTTTCATTCAAATAAATTTATAGGTCAACATGGTGGATGAGTTTTGCCAACAAATAGTAATACAGATATTCGTATGATGGTGGACGCAACAACAGATTAAGTAAACTATGACATCATTTGGGTCTCAGATAATCAGGCTCAATGTTTCTTGCGAGGTGGTTGTTCAGGAGAAGAATGGGACAGATTATCGGTATGCTTGGCGGTGTCGTTGATATCTTCGAGCATAGCAGCAGATGTAGAAGCATTCATAGCTTCGTTGTGTTTGTTCACTTGCTTCTTCTTTCCCCATTTGGAAGGTTTCTCTAATGGTATTTAGTCACAATGAAAACAGAATGATAATGAAGGATGTACCTTTGAGAGCATGAGTTGTAACATGACCATCTCTTTCACTAATAAAAGAAATGTCACGAAGCTTGATAGGAAGACATTTGACAGCTACTTGGGGATTAACATCTTCCGACGAACCAATGATGACACCTGTGACAGAGATAGAAGCACCTGCTCAAGGAGTACCAAGTTTCGTGTATCGAGCATTGTTTGGTGGAAGGTGAATGTGATGAGCTGCGATTCTCGTCTCGCCAGCTACGTATTGGCCAACGTCCATGTAGAAGTCAGTATCAGAGAGTTTCTGACCAGACTATTAATTCGCAGTAAGTGTAAAATGGAATGTAGAATGAAAGTACACACTACACCAGCTATGGTAATAGTTGGAGCAACCCGCTGAGTACATTCAGGCAGTGGAGTCATCTTTAAGTCTTCAACAATTCTGCAAAAAGAGTTACTGATGAGACACATACCATAAGCACATCAATTTCAAGATCATAATCAAAAGAGTCGCATCCCTCACCCACAGGACTGTGATTAGTGATAGATGCAACTTTCCCATTAACCAGATACAGGAGTTCTTCATCTGGTTGTTCTTGACCCAGAACAAAGTAATGAAGGACAGCATTGATCACCTGCTCTTCACCATCTGAACCTCGACCAATAACAATTTCGGAGTCATAAGTAACACTCTTGGGCTTGTTGGGAAAAAGTCGACGACAATCAAACAGAGGAAAAACACCAGAAATAATTGAAGAGCCTGGCATGATGTCGCAATGAATGCAAGACCATGGAGAACGGACAGCTTTGCAAGCTAGAAATCTACACAGTGAAACTGATGACGACAACACATGCAAATCACATGAAAACTGATGATGAGTTGATGATGCAAGCTGAGTAACATTTGATCGAACACCAGAGAAATCCATGGAATAACTGTTAATGTTCTTCAAGAGAATGGTGCAGGTCGTGTGTCTGATGAAGTATTAGAAGAAATCAAGGATGAATATGTTGAAAATTAATACATAGATTGTGAAGTGCACCCAGGAATGTCCTCGATGTTGTACCTCCACATCAGTTAAAAGGAGCAATGGTGGTTCAGGTTGAGAAGATCGGTAACAGATGATATATGAGGTCAAAGTAGGTGTATCTCCAGGAATAGACTGGATGTTACTTTGCAATATAAGTAGATGATTGTTGAATGGGATGGACGGGGGCGGTTGATCGTATTCACAGGAACTGGACATGTGGAGAATGGGAAAGAGTATGGAAAAAGGGAAATTTGAGTCCAAGATCGAACTCGGCCTCCGACAACCTGCTTGAAACACACGACGTAACAGACCTCTTAGCCACCACGGCGTACACCAAAACGGCCCACCACGATCCAAGACCCCATAGTTTTCGATCACAGATGATGTCAGGGTCGTTCTATGCTTAATGTATTCAGAAAAATGAACAATGCCTTCAGAATGGAGTTTCATACAACTTTCTCCTGTGAAGCTACCCTGCAAATGTTCAATCTGAGCCTGCACTGAGCTGTACATCGGTGTTACTGTACTGATATGACCAACTCTTCATGTAACGCAAAACACGGGGCAGTGAAGTGAAGAGATTTTCGTGGTGTAACACGTAACAAATGGCCAAGAAGAGCGTTACAAATCAATTTTTTTGGCAGGTAAAATTAAATATTTTTTTCGCCACCCTACAATGAAGGTATATGTACTGAATCAGTCATTCAAGTTAACTACTTTGGGCCTCCTGAAGAGTTTTTTTCCCTGTAACGCTCAAATTTTGGTCATGAAGAGGTGAAGAGATTGATTTTTTTGGTAACGCGTAACATTTGACAAAGAGTTGGTCGTATCAGTACAGTACTGTAAGTGTGGAAGTATTATGTAATGTTATATTACAAATCCTAGCAGCTGCTAGTTACTAGGTGCACCCATGGTCACTGCCCCGATTTAGTCACCACGACTTTACTCTATTACGTTGTTAGTTATCACAAATACTGCCAGGCTATTTTTAGTACGACAGTGGCAGTATGGCATTTCGTGGCATCGCCTTCGAGCGTCATGCTCAACGACGTCCACCATGTTGCTATTAATGGGGGAGTATTTAACGATATTGGTGGTAATTTAGTATATAATATCGGTATGTAAAGCTCTCGTTCCCGATGTTCGCTACTCATCAACTTACGGGATCAGTATCTGAGTGCACTCAAGACATCTTATCGGTAAACTTCTTTCAATCCATCAATATGTGTACTGAACTGTCTATATATCCATAGAAAAAAATCCAGTGGGCTCGACATGCAGCGTATAATACACCACCACCTGGTCAACGCCAAACACGCGGCTGTACTTCAGGAACGCGGATGTCGATCCTTAGCGCGCTTATGACGTGGGCTACGGATGGTACGGATACCAAGATATACTGGTTAAGTGGAATGGCCGGAACTGGCAAAACTACCATTGCTTATTCGTTTAGCGAGAGTCTCGAGAGAAACCGAATACTAGGAGCTACCTTCTTCTGTTCTCGCGCTGAAGCGGATACCAAGAATTCCCATCTTATCTTTCCCACCATAGCACACGGCTTAGCTCGGCGTTACCCCTCAATGTCTCCTGTTCTCCTAGACGTGCTTAGAAGGGATCCTGATGCAGGAAACCGAGTCATGGCACGGCAGTTCAACGATCTCATTATCGCACCGCTCAAGGCAGCTTCTGACGAGCTGAATTCTCAGCCCACCATTATCGTCATCGATGCTTTGGATGAATGTGACAATCAAAGTAATATCTCTGACCTTCTGTCGATCATCTCGCGTTATTCTCCATATCTGCCAGTGAAATTCTTCATTACCAGTCGTCCAGAGCCAGAAATCAGACGAGGCTTTAACCGGCGGGAGTTTGAACCCCACTCGAGATTCCTTCTCCATGACGTCGAGAAGGATATCGTAAGCGCGGACATCGAGTTATATGCTCGCGAGCAGCTCCTGGACATTGCTGATGGACGAAGTGATTTTCATGAGTCGTTGGATGATTGGCCTCCTGAAGACCAATTGAAGACTCTAGTGCGTCTAGCGGGTTGTCTCTTCATCTATGCTGCAACTGCATGCGAGTATGTCGGTGGTGGAGGGAATATCTGCGAACGCCTCGCTGTGGTGACAACCATCTCTCCGAGGACTTGGAACGGCAAAACTGATGCATTAGACGCGCTGTACGACAACATCTTGACCGCCGCATATGAAAGTGCGGATGCAAAGGAGCGAGAAGGTACTTCGTGCAATAGTCTGTGCATCCAACCCTCCTTCAACCAATGAACTTAGCATGCTGCTGAATTTGTCTGTCCCACAAATTCGCGGATCTTTGTCTTCCCTCCATTCCATTATCTGCATTCCTCCATCAGCAGATCCAAATCTCCCAATCTCGACATTTCATTCATCCTTTCAAGACTACATCACTGACCACACCCGCTCCCGGGATAACTTCCTTGACCCTTTAGAATCTCACCGACAATTATCGCTTCATTGCCTCGATTTAATGCAGAAGCGCCTTCGGACAAACATTTGTCGCTTGGAGGGACGGCCTCGTAACAGTGATATTCCGCAATCTACCATCACGAAATCCATTCCCGAGGGTCTAGCATATGCATGCACCTATTGGGCATCACATGTCGCCAATACAAATATCAATGAAGATGTACCAATTGACATATTCGAAGCAGTGATTCGATTTTTCGACAGCAAAATTCTTCAATGGGTGGAATGCATGAGTCTCATCGGTCGCCTACCAGTTACAGTTACGTCGTTAAAGAGGCTAGAAAGTTGGGCAAGGGTACGTAGCTTGCGCAGTATACATGATCAACTTTTTAATGCACTACATATTAGACCTGTCCCACTCTATTAAATGCCGTCATTGATGCCCATCGGTTCATCACCGAGAACGTGGAACTGCTAAAAGGCTACTGCCGTGAAACGTATTCTGCGCTAGCTTGGTTACCAGAAATGTCACGGATCAGAATGAAGTATTTTACTGAACAGAATCGCGTTTTGAAGATGATTGGTCGAACGAGACGAACATGGGGTGACTGTGAATTTGTGCTCGTAGGTCATTCTAAAGCGGTGACATCGTTCGGCATCTCTCCTGACGGAAGTCGCATCGCATCGGGATCGATGGATAAAACAATCCGCATTTGGGATATGGCAACAGGAGAATCAGAGGTAGTGCTCAAGGGGCATTCAGACACCGTGAATGCAATCTACTTCTCATCCGATGGCAGCCAAATCGTATCAGGAGCTACTGACGGGACAATTCGCATCTGGGACATCGCAACAGGAAGGCTGCACGGCGTCTTCAAGGCCTCCATGGTACGACCAATTATCCTTTCGCCCGATGGTAACCGCCTTGCGTTAGCATCGGATAACAAGCTGAAGATTTTCCATATTTGGAAAACATCGAAAGGAAAGTTGGAATTTGTGCTCACAAATCCTTCATCAGTCAGCTTGACCTCGATGATCGTCTTCTCACCAGACGGTAGCCGTATCGCTGCTGGATCAGCTGACACAACGGTCAGCATCTGGAGTTTGGTGAAAGGGAAGTTGGAAACTTCGCTAAAGGGTCATTCACAATGCGCAAATATGGTGAACTTCTCGCCAGATGGTAGTCGCCTTGGATCAGCGGCAGAAGATATCCGTATATGGAACTCAAGGACCCACCATCTAGAACTTGTGCTCCAGGGATATTCAGGCAGTGTAAAGTCATTCGTTTTCTCCCCCGAAGGAACCTACATCGTGTCAGCTCATACTGACATGAATATCCGTATCTGGGACACAACAACCGGGGAATTGAAAGACATCCTCCAGGGAGTGCATGGATCCCCAGTATCTCATGTAGCGTTCTCTATCGATGGAAGCCGGATGATATCCGTATCAGATGACCAGAGGGTTAGTATCTGGCGTTTCAATGCGACCGGCCCGTCGAGAACTGTGCTTGCAGGATATCTAGACCAAGCAAATTCCATTCTCTTCTCGCCTGATTGCACTCGCATAATTTCTGGATCCGACGACTACAAAGTCCGTATCTGGCGTACAGACGTGGAGGCGACCCCCGAGTTCGATGTTGTGCTTCTGGGGCACCACGAACGTGTAAATTTTGTCGAATTCTCTCCTGATGGCAGCCGCTTCCTATCAGCATCTGAAGACCAGACAATTCGAATCTGGAATGCGTCGATAGGCAATTTAGAAGGCGTGCTCAAAGAATCAGCAGATGTAAAGCAAGCTAGGTTTTCCCCCGACGGCAGCCGTATCGTCAGTATCAAACGTATCTGGAACCCTGCCACTGGGGAATATGTAGTACGTGAGGCATTTGGAAGTGTGACTTTCTCCGATGGCCAACAGATTCCTCCCTTTGGTCACCCCGAACCTCGCCCCCTAGGCCCTGAGGATAGTGACTTGGACGAAATATCCCCTAAGGAAGCACCGAATTTAGGGATAATATCTCCGAACAGGCAATGGATCTTATACCCAGGCGGGGGCAGACGATGTTGGCTGCCTGGACCATATCGCGGTTTCACTGCTCTTGCCTCTCACAATTCAAAAATATGCCTTGGTTTCGAAACAGGAATGCTCCTGCTCTTGGAAATGTTTAATGTGATTATTAGTCTGAAAATGCAGGGAGGCAAAATGCTGACATTGAACCATCTTTATTCTAGACTCCACACTACTCGGCACCGCCATCCGCCCGAAGTCGCAGAACGGAAGTTGAACCACAAGTCATCCAGCCGAAGAGAAATAGGTTCTCCCCTTACAACAGAAAACTAGGTCCAAAACCATGAAGCCTATGAGCCTCACAATCAACTTCAACTTGAAGTGAGAATGTATTAGCATTCGGGTATCGATGAAAGAGGGTAAGGCCATAGAGTCGGACAGCTGGATGTTCACAGAGCCAGTCGCATCACAGTTCGTCGTCGATGATAGCAGGAATATAGAATGTCAGCACACCACCCGCGTCCGCCACGTCTCCAATGTAGACGTAGAGGATCATGCAATGGTGCTGACAGATACCTACAGTAACATAATTAGATTGTAGAAGATTGAAAAAGAGGGTAGTAGATCCGAACAAGCGATGGTGGTCGTAGAAACGACATGGCAATTCAAGAATTTGAGGAAACTTCGCACGGAGACGAGGACCGTGAACAACTGCTCGGGGTCAGGAGTGTCTTCCGCGTCCCCGTTGTCCGCATTATCTTGTGCTGTTGAAATATATAACACAATGGGGTCTAACGGAAAGACAACAGACATACTTTTAGGATTCGTGCAGTCTTTCCACTCCGTGTCAACCTTGACGCCCTCAGTATTGATCGACAGCTTCAGACAACCACTGTTGTTTGCGCGGATGGCAAGGACGTCAGACATGGGTCTCAGCCTCTCCACCACCGTCCTCAACTTCTGCAGTGGTGGCAATAGGATATGCAACTACATTTCAATTGTACTCATTAGCCCGACGCAAACGCAAGCGAAAGAAATGAAACGAACATCAGGCTCGGGACATAGCGGTTCGCTAAGTCTCTCTACGTCAGCGGGGCGCATCACCTCTATCTTCACATCATGTGCCACGCGCACCTTCCTCCCTACGCGTGTTAGGCCGTTGATTTCAAAGGACAGCACAGCCTGCCCGTTCTTCTTCGCGAGCTTCATGATGACTTCTTCCGTTTCGGATGCCGTGGAGGCAGATGAAGACGCGGATTTGAGGGCGGCGAGGAGGGCATCGGAAGGCAGGGCCATGGTAATGACGTTTGCAGCGTTGGATTGGATGCGGTACCCAGTGAAGAGTGCGTCGACTTTGATTTGTCTGTGTCTCGTTAGGTCAACGGTTACTAACCAAAGGATAGACACCCACGACCAGACCTGGATCCCTCCCTCGTTTGCGTCACTATTGCAGATTATGTGCAGGTTTGTCTCTGTGAACTTGATGATACATTTCTTTTGCAGCTTTTCGATAGACTGGATGATTTCTGGGAGATAATGTGGGTACATTTTGAGATCCTATAGTGGACATTCAACTGACTGAAGAATGTCGGAACATTTGTTATCGATGCACGAAATCGCATGGCGTAGTAGACCTTGTACACGGCCCTCACTCTGGGCTATGAGGGAGAGAAACAGATTAGATTAGATTTTAAATAATGACTCACGTGCAAGCTAACCTGAAAGCCTCAGGCTCTTGCTCTCCAACTACTATACAATCAGCGTCACTATGCCCAACCACGTCCTACCACACGCCCTCAAACTCCCAGTAGTGGAGAAGCTCGCTGGGAAACGTATTATCCTTGCATCAAACAGTCCACGTCGGCAGGAAATTCTGCGCACATTCGTAGGTGCTTCAAAATACATATGATTGTTATCAGTTGAAACGTTTCTTATGCAGGGACTTGCGCCTGAGATTGTTCCGTCTACGTTTAAGGAAGACCTACCAATTGATTCATTCGAGATCGTACACGAATACCCTGTAGCAACGGCAACGCATAAGGCGGTGGAAGTGTATGAACGGCTGGTGGTATGTTGTCCTGTTCAAAATTTGCATTTCGGCGATTCATTATTTCCGTAATTCACAGTCAAATGACCCGGAGAACCCCCCAGATCTCGTCATCGCAGGTAGTTACTAATGAACTTTTAAAATTGTTCTCCAAGGCCTGACGAGTTTTTTTTCTCCCCAGCGGACACTGTAGTCCTAACACATGCCCAACCAATTACCTCAGATGTTTCCTACTCTGTGCTACCAGGAACGCGACAAGAACTGCTGGAAAAGCCAACGTCAAAGGAAGACAACCTCCGGATGCTTCTCGACCTCAACGGAGGTGTGTGTGAAGTAGTTACAGGGGTCACTGTAGGCGAGTGCCCCATCCATTTGCCCCCCCTAGTATTACTTCCACGCATTGACTTGGGAAATTATTCGATATTGCAGTATACCCCGTCTTATCCGCACCGGGATACACAATAAAGTAGTGTAGTCCGACACATAATTCAAGCATCCCGCTCATAATCTGAAAGATCGATCGACGAGCGCACGTTGGTGTACTTCTCCGACAACCCGCAGCACGTCGTGCAAGCATACGTCGACAGCGGCGAGGGAATGGACCGCGCGGGTGGATTCGCGATTCAGGTAAGACAATCTGGTTAAGGTGTTCAGTCGTCGCGACTTACATTGATGATGGCAGGGACTGGGCGGACTCCTGATCCGAAAAATTGAGGGCGACTTTCATAATGTCGTTGGTTTTCCGGCGGCGTCGTTCTTTACCCTTCTGGACCTCTTGGTTGATGAAGATTCGGATTTTCTCGAGATTTGAGTCCATCCTGCTTGCTTGGAAGAAGCGTTTATCCTTTCCATGGCCTGAATTTCTTCATTTCTTCATTCACATCACAAGGGATGCCACTCGCAAACGCGTTTGATGCACAATAAGGATTAAATTTCAGATTTTGATCCTCACATATTTCAGACCGCAAACTTATGTAGCGGCTGAAGATTAGATAGTAGTTTTTGTTCGTGTCAGCGGCTTCTACTGGTACAGGTTATAGGCAATTCGGGCAGCATCACTACCCACAATGCTGTAAAGTAGGACGCCAGTACCGCTAGACGCGTTAGATTCATCGCAGCGAATGAGCAAGCAAATTTCATTAGTACAGAGGACATATTTAAAAAATTCAATCGAGGATAACTAGGGCGTCACCAGGGCGAACCATAGCCCCCTCCTTAATGACAACACGCTTGATGGTCTTACCGACATTATCCTCTCCTGCGCAAATGGGGATCTCTGTCTTCATGGCTTCAAGAATTATCAGAACGTCTTCATCAGACTGGATTACATCCCCTGCTTTGCCCTTGATCTTCCATACAGATGCAAAGAGCGAGGCGGTGATTGTGGCAGCATTTGGGAGGGAGTCTAACGAAGGTGAAACAGTTATGATCAATTTCACCCTATCTGCGAATTTACACTTACTGTCAACTGTGTCCGTAGCCGCCGATGAACTGGCACTGATCGCGCGCTTCTCCTCTTCCCACTCTTGAAGTAATTCTCGTTCCCTTACAACAATGTTAAAAATTGAAAGCATTCATACAGTCAGCAATCTCACCGTTGTTCTTCCTTCGCCATTCCTTCCTCTCTTCCTTTCAAGAATGCGGTCACTTCATCTTGGATCGATTCCACAAACTTCGCATAATCCGTCATGGAGAGTGTCGTTGGTTCAATCTTCTCAGCGCTACGTAAATATCTAAAGAGCATCTTAAAAGCACACTACACGTACCTTGAATGAGTATTGGCCAGCATCGAATTGTTGTTCAAGCTGAGAACATAAACAATCAGGACGGACACCCAGCCGAATCTGATGAAGCGAACTTACTTTCAAGTATTCTTCCTCGGTCACCGGCTCGAGATGAACCTGTCCCGCCGCCTTAGCTTCAGTCTGGGCAAGAACATTGTCAATTTACCTGGTCGAATGGTAAAAGTATCCAAGGCCTCTCTGGTTCAAAATCCGTGCCTTTACCCCACGTTTGCCAGGTCGGAAGGGCCCGACCGTAGAGCTGGTACCCGCCTGGAGATTCGACTGGATATACCACGCTAACTGGTCCACCGATACCCATGGCACCCTGCTCGATGATAAGACATCAAAAATGGCAGAGGATATTTAACACGTACACGAGGTGTAAATGTGCGCGACGGATTCATTTTCTGACCCACAAGTCTGCACCTCGGGTCGATCTGGGAATAATCATAAATGGTATATCCAACTTGAAGAAATGAACACCTACAGGGACCAAAAAAGCGCATGCTAGGTAAAACCCAACTCCGATAACAATCTGCGGCCAGTATTCATCAATGCGCAGTAAACAAACAGCACGTAAGGACATACCCAATCAGAACCAACCATCTTCTCCAACATTTCGGTACCGCTGGAAAGTCCGTTGTTTCTTGCAAGGTAATCGATATTGCTGGGCAAGTATACAGCTTTCTTCCTAATAGTTGCCATGTAGCGTTCCAAAGCCTCGCGATTCCATCGGTCGTCCAGGACGACAGGAAATGTTATTCTACGGGCTGGGAATGACATGCCAGTAACGTCTTGTGGAACAGCTTTCTGCGCAGCGACGAGAATATCCAACATCTTGGCTTGTGAAATAATATTGAAGTCGTAGTCACACTACAAAATCTAGATCAACACTATTCAGGGCGGCGCAACTGTGAACATACCATTGTAGAGCGAGTACAAGGGCGGAGGGCGCGTAGGCCAGGAATATTCTTCTCTTTGATAACCAGCTCGATGGCATGTATGCGAGCACGTGTCGCGAGGTCCAAATGCATCTGGCCGAATTCGACTAGAATGGAAGAATCTCCTGCCTATAAACGCCAATGGGTCAATGCAGAAAGAACCCTTACGATATAGGACTCACCTGTCGGAATACTACCTGCTGCTTTCCACTTCCTTCGGTATGTAGGATTGGATTTTGAAGAGTGTCCTGGAGACCAACCGTATACGGGCTATAATCAACCGCACGAGGACCGGGATGAGCGACCAAAGCCTTGATTTCGGAAAGCCACTTGTTCGGCGCATCATTCAGGCGTACAGCTTCCCTCCATGACACTCTCCTGAACTCAATCGTCGAACCAGGATTAATTTGTCCAAGCTTCCACCTGTTATCAATTGACGGGTTATTTACGGTTGTGACGCGGGTGGTTGTCAACTTACGTTTCGGCCGAGGCAATCGTACATAAACACACATATCCTCCCATATCCGGACCTTCGTGCGTGAGGATAACAGGAGTATCACCGTTGATATTCACGGTTGCGTGTGCGTAAGCGTTATCAAGAATATTGCTCGGATGAGAGCCTCCCTCCCCTCCGCTCGTTCTAGTCCATTCGACTTTCTCCGGCGCCTCAAGTCGAATACCCATCCGATTGCTGGCCGGGCTAACGCGGAACTTTGAAGCGTAGAATATCTTGACGCCTTCAGCAGTGACAAACTCGTCCGTGTCATGAGGACCAGCGATGACGTAAACGATCCATGCTGATGGATACTTTGGCACCCATGAGCGAGGGAGAGAAAATGGGGCTTCCCCAATCTTGGGGCTGCATTCTCCGAGGGCCAATTGATCACCAGTGAGAAGAGATCTGCCCTACGAATTGCCCATCTCGTGTAAGCAGCGGATAAAGCCAAGCTTCGTGGGAAACGCTTACCTGGTAACCACCTAATCCCATGGAAGTAGACTTCGATCCAAGGTACGGAGGTATGTTGGGAAAGCCGCCTCGTACACACAAATAGACTCTAAACCCGGTCAAAGACGCTGCATTCTTCGGGTCGACCTCCAGCCGCAACTTCCCACCACGCGGTACGATGATTCTCGACCACGTATCGACTGATCTCTCACCGACCTTTACTGACACCTCCCTGCCTGTGACTGCAACGACGGTCGGCACGAAAAACTCCAATGAGAAGCCGACTCCTGGAAGGATAACAATCTCCAACCCTTCCGTCGTTGGGAGATTTCCAACAAGAATGTTCCCTGCTCTGAAAGCCAAAGAATCCATCGGTCCACTACGAGGTATTCCCAATCCGATGGTACGTCCTGGGAATTCCTGAACCGTGCAGTCGATTCCCGGACGGAGGACCTTTAGGGCGCTGTTAGATAAGTCAGTTCATCATCCTATTTTCCCAAGGGCCAAGGAGCTCACCGTGGCGTGAAAGGAAAACCGTCGAGGAAGGTCGTGGTCGCTCCTCCAGAGCGAAATACGTCGCTGTGTGCAACCGCCTTGAGATACTCTAGACCATTAGGGGGCCCACAAATCTTGCAGCCGTCCAGGGCGTCGATAAATCTGGACATCGCTTCCTCTCGCGTTCTCCCAGTCACAATAAGTTTCGTCAGCAGTGCATCTGAGAATGGTGTGATTGATACACCGGTGGAGACCTGAAAAACATAAGTAGACGTCACAGAACACAGAATCATGGGAAAGTTCACGTACATAGGTCTCGACCCTCAACCAATCGTACTGGTTACTATTCATGTCAACAAATTGCAGTAAACCAGGACGCGGCATAAAGTTCTCCGACGGATCCTCTGCGTAAATACGGCCTTCGATCGCATAAACATGGGAGCCATGCCCCGAGGCTCGGAGGGCGTCGTAGACACTTTGCCGCATGTCTACCTCTCCAACATTCTCCTTAGAAAGACCCAACTTGTATCGCTCAGCGGCACCGTGTTGAATCATTAACTTCACGAGGTCTAGACCAGGATAAAGGGCTTCGGTGACAGGATGTTCTACCTGTTAATACCATGATCAGTCTACTCTTAAAGGTAGAGCACGAAATACGAACTTGAATGCGGGTATTCATCTCGAGGAAATAGAACTCCCCCGTATTGTCGTCAACAAGAAATTCTACCGTGCCTTGGGATTCTTGTTGAACGATACAGTAGCATTGGGCGTAAGTAGAATTCTTACCTGCAGAACCATAGTTTATCGAACGGCACAGCCTCACAGCGGCATCACACATTTTCTCTCGAAGACCTACACCCCTCCAAAATGAGTGATCGGAAACTAAGGCTAGATCACGTCCTGACCTGGACGCGATTCCAAGAAAGGACTTGGAGCTTCCTCGATCATCTTCTGGTGTCGCCTCTGGACACTACACTCTCGTTCACTCATATGCACGATGTTTCCGTTTCCATCTCCAAACACCTGTCCATTCGGATGGTGAGTAGAGTGACACAAAGCATCAGTAAATATGAACCTGAATTTCGATATGACGCCCCGCTGGGAGATACCGCTCAAGGAATAGTCCATTGTTACCGAATAGGATCTGCATGTTCCCGTGGGTTCTATGAAGGCAACGGAAGGATTCTACCAACACACCTTCGCTCTATCACTCGTCGGCTTGTACTTCTCACGAAGTTCGGTTTCATTTGAGCAAATAGCCATACCCATTCCGCCGCCGCCTGCGGTAGCCTTCAAGATAACCGGGAATCCAACCTTCTTCGCGACGGTCAAAGCATCCCCAGTGGCTGTCAACAAACTCGACCCTGGAATGACTGGCAACCCTGCCTCAACCGCCACCTTTCTAGCTTCGGTCTTGATACCCATCAACTTGATCACACTGGGTCGCGGTCCAAGCCAGGAGATCCCAGCGTTCACGACAAGGGAAGCGAACTCCGAATTTTCAGATAAGAAACCGTATCCTGGATGGAGTAGTGTCACAGAGTGAGCTTTGGCTATTGCTACGATGGATGGGCCGTTGATGTAAGGCTGCGATCCGGACTCGGAAGGGAGATCAGACGTAAACAGCGCGACAGCTTCGTCTGCAAGGGTAACATGGGGCGAGAGGGCATCCGTAGGCACATAGATTGAGATAGTACGAAGGCCCAATTCCTTGGCTGTACGAATGATTCGCACCGCGATTTCGCCACGATTAGCGACAAGTAACTTGTGGTTGCTATACATATCTGAAGAGGAGGCAAGAAAGAGAATGCATATCAGGGAGAATTCCACAGTTTTGTGTGTTCCTGAGGCGGGTGACGATAATGGTCCGGCGTTGCGATAGATAGGCACTAGTAAAACAAATTGGAGGACCAACCAAGGACCCCTGGAAGTAATTGTAGGAGCGGTGATATCAGCAGAGCAGAATATGTCACGTCACATTATCATATGCGTAACAATGAAACTTTGATCGGCATACTTTGCAAACTGACATACCGCCCCGAACAGGTTTCGCTCCTATCATAATCGACGTTGTATTTCTGGCCTCATGCTTATCATTTGAAATTTCTTCATAAGCAGACCCGGGGTTGGGGAAGTTCGTCCTAGAAGCAGAGGAAGGATTTAGGATGTCGCGAACCCACTTGGTAAGCTGCTACTTAGACAACCCTCATAGATCGGCCGGGGTATGTCAAGCAAGCCGGAACAAAGAACAACCTTACAAGGTTACAGAAGGATCAAAGGCACGACGGCTTACGACGGTTGAAGATAAGGCCGAAAGTACGGCTGCAATGATCGAAAAGTGCGGGGAAGTAAACGAGACCCTGGTCACCGCCGACTCAGCTTCTGCCATTAACTTAATTCATTAACCTTACAAGCCGCCTGAAAACCCTCCCGACGACATACCCGTTCTATACACCCACTTTCATCAAGTATGCCAGCTCCCTTACGTGCGTCGGTCAACTGTGATATGGGAGAGGTTCGTCAGCATACAGGTTGCACACAAATTGGATGAAATCTTACTAATAATACGCAGGGGTTTTCCCTCTATAAAATGGTAAGCCAAGTTGTCATAAACGCCGAGATCTTGCTAAACAAAGGAGCTTTAGGGTGACGATGAAGGGTTAATGAAGACGATTCATTTCTCCAACATCGCATGCGGATTTCATGCATCGTAGGTACACCGTTGAGCTGGGACGTCAGTCTGTAATCGATATACACAGCGACTTCAACATCATGAATAAGACCGTTGAGCTGGCGAAGAAGAATGGCGTCAAGGTCGGCGCACATCCTTCCTTGCCTGATCTCCAAGGATTCGGCCGAAGAGAAATGGCCATCGAACCCGTGAGTTTGGCCCAAGATCGCCTTGTGGTCGAATTCTTACATGCTGCGCCTGAGCAGGACGAGTTAATGAATTGTTTTATGTACCAAGTAGGTGCTTTATCTGGATTCCTCAAGCTCCATGGATTACATATGAATCATGTAAGCCTCCAACACTACATTGAACGATCGTGTGGAAGACTGACCTATATCAGATCAAACCACACGGTGCAATTTACGGACAAACCGCTCGCTCCCTTCCCTTGTCTCGTGCCGTGGTGAAGGTCATCAAAGTCTTCCAAAAAGGACAGAAGGAAGATATCGCATTTATGGGAATGCCCGGCACTGCACACCAAACAGCTGCCGAGGAAGCAGGCGTGAAATTTATCGCGGGTATGTCCGCCTCATCTTCTTGGAAAAGATTCGGCTAATTGTGCATATAGAATGGTTCGCCGACCTGGACTACTCTCCTGAGGGGAAGCTTCTAATCACGAAGTAAGTATTACTCATAAGGGCTGAGGCAGATGCGCTCTTACATCGGGGTTCCACCTCTAGAACGCATGATCCCGTTTCCCTACCGAAAATACGTGAAAAGGTTCAGTTGACTTCGAAATCTCTCCTTCTCGACATCTGAGATTGGGATCCCAGGTTCAAAGGCTCCTCACAGCGCATGAGGTCACCACCTTGGACGGATATCTACCTGTGGGAAATAATGTCACTGAAGTGTCTATCTGCTGCCATTCCGACACACCTGTGAGCGTTTCCTTAACGTTGTATCATCTGATTTCTGAAGGTTCCGTGTTATTCTAGGGCGCGGTTGAAGTTGCGCAGCTGGTGAAGGCAATTGTGGAGAAAAGCAACGGTGCAGCGGGTTACAATTAAATCCCCATCTATTTGCATATACGTTTAAACTGTATAGTAACAAAGTTCACTGTTCAAGTTCGGGCATCAACTTGAACCACCTACCTCTGAACCCCACCTACCTCTGAACCCCACACTAAACGGGAAAACAAGAATCCGAACCGTTGTTTGAGGGAAATGAAATTTGCCACTCTATACAGTCCTGCGTATTCAGTGGCACGAACTTAAAGATTTAGCGAGCGACGAGTCCAAGAAACGTCGTTCAAGTTATTTGTCGCTATTTTGTCTCCACCTCGAGGCCACTTTTGCAATTTTTTTCCTCCCTTGCGCCGCACACTTTTACTGGAATGGTTACTACAGCGTTTCTCTTTGGTGGTCGTTATTGGGCTACGTGGTAGTAAACTCTGTAACCGGATACCACAAAGAGGCTTACGATGTTGATTGAAACTTCTTGCGCTTTGGCCATGGGCGACATTGCCAGATATCCGATGGCCACTGTACGTCTTTGACTCTGTCCCCGCTTTGGCATAGCGTGCCACCGCAGGCCTATAAATTCAGGACCATCCTGGAGAGATGAGACATACAAGCGGCCATACTTCAAGTACTCCCAACTTTGTAAGTAGGACAGTAATCATCTCTCGCCATTCCGAGTCGTTGACTGGTTCTTTCAGAAAGAATGTCCCCATCTGCTAAAGCAACTCCCTCGTCTTCTCGTGAACAACACCCCAAACTATGGTTTCCGGATGGTGACTTGATGCTTATTGCACCCATAACCCCCGAGAAGCAAAGGATTTATCGCATCCACCGGTTCATCGTGACGCAGAATTCGCCCGTGCTTTGCGAGCGCTTGGAAGATGGTGAGAAGAAGATCGGCAATGTCGAGCTGGCAGTTCCAGACAACGCAGACCTCATCGATATCCTCCTCACCTTCTGGTACAATCCACTGTCCGTCCTATTTCTAACCCTCGAAAGCTCGACAATATTGACTCATTTATAGGAATCTCCCATTCAAGCATTTCGATCCCAAGAATGCTCTTCTGCTCCATCAACTGCTCTGCCTCTGTACCAGTTACAAAATCATTTCACTACGAACTCGTATCATCCAGTTCCTTGAACAAGAGTGGCCCATCTCTTTAATCTCCTGGGATCGGCGAGAAAGCCATCTAAACGCACTTGCTCTCCAACACCCGCCTGTAGAAGCCGGAGGCATCCACAATGGTCCGTACTTGGACGACCTCGTCCCGGAGCCTGCCTGCATCATCCGGCTCTCTAGAATGCATAACATACCCTCCATCCTCCCCGCCGTTTTCCTCGACCTCTCCAGAATAGATCGCAACGCCGACTACGTCAAACTTCACATTCAGCCACATCGACAATCTATCCAGTCACGTACAATGCTTTCTGCCAGCGTGCGCTCCGCCGTGTGGGGAGCGTTGTCCAATGAAGACCATATGTGCCTTCATCGCGGTCGTGACGCGATACAGTGCCTCTTACTCCAGTTTTTTGAGACTGCGACTGCACGGTGTCTTTCGCCAGTATGTATGCAAGGCCGAACTCAGCTCCACCTGCAGATCTGGTCTGAATCTGTCAAGCGAAAAGACGTGCTTAGTGCGCTTCACTCTGTTCGGGACGGTCATTCCATGGCAGCTCATGGCATGTGCGCACACTGCACTGTACACACTATCGACGCTATTACGAGGATGCGCCAAGTGATCTTTCAGAGCCTTGGACGCTCGTTTGGCGTGACTGTTTGACTGGTGCCACGTAGAAGTTTCACCAACAATCCCTTCACTACATCTGCCTATATACTTCATGTTTCCATAAGCTTACTCATTATATGCTAAGATAGATCGTTGTTATGTAGTTACTTGTATGAATTCATTGCACAACATATGCCAACCTGCGAGAATTACAAAATCCTTCGTAGGATCTATGAATTGTCACCCCACTTTCCAAGCCCAAGTAGGACCTAGGGGATCTGTTGCAGCACTGAAGGACGGAAGATAAAGTTAACCGAGAATTGAATAACAAGTCACAAGCACACTTACTGTTCGGCACCAGTCCACATCCCTACCAAGAGATAGAGTCCAATCAGCGTGCGCACTCTAAACTGCGGATGAGATCCACATACCTACGATACCGACTACAGACCCAATGGCACCTACTTGCACACTTTCCGTAACCCACTCGGATACATGGTCGCCAGGAAAGCTTGACGTCTGAAACAGCAAAACTACACATGAGATAGCTCATCGAGCAAAACAGAGACTCAACGAACCAAAGTCCACCGAACAGCACCATCAGCGAGCATCCTCACGGTCCCCTTCACATGTCTCAAGACAGACAAATCAATGTCAGAACCCCTGGACTCTCCTTCCAAATGAATCACGGGAAGCGTGTACACAAGAGATTCTAAAGCGGATCGGGGGTGCCCTGCCGATGTTGTATCCGAGGTGGACATGGGTTCGGGTTCGGGAGGCGGGGAGTATCCTGATATGCGTAATGTCATGGGGAAGACGCGCACGGTTTCTTCAAGGCTTTCACTCGGGAATCCGGTGAGCTGTTCGGGCAGGAAGTTTCATCGATAGAGCCGGCAAGAGAAATGTGTGGCTTACGTTGTGGACTGGGCAGAACAAAAGGCGTGTAAATGTATGAATATCCAAGGAGGAATATAACGAGATAGCTTACGCAGTAAGTCGCGGTAGTCGAGCCAGCATACAGCTCGTCTAGTGAAAGTCATCAGTATCAAATCAAGTGACTTGCAGCATGGACGTTGCTCACTTCCACTCCCCAGCTGCACCAGCCCAGTCCCACCCTTGATATTCTTCAGTGTCTTTCGCTTTACCCTTACCCTTTCCCGTGACACTCCCCTTGGCCTTTGTTCTGTCGGTACCCGGAGATACCCCGCTCAGATCGGTAATATTCTCGCCGTGCTTCTCCTCTTCCGCATTCGATTGGGAAGTTTCTCCTTCGTCGCGGTCCACGTTTACCGACCAACTCTCCCAAAACCCAGGCGCACCACCCATCCTCACAAACTGCAACCATCCAAACGCATCCACTATCTTATTCAGCTCCAAATTCCACTGCGATGAACCATCTAAGAGGGGGTTGTCCATAACCAGTACTTCTCGAAGATTCATCTCGACCAGTAGGCGCGCCGCGGAAAGGTAAGCATAGTCCGGAACAACCTGGTGCGGTTTCGGAGGTATAAATTTTGGGTCGGGTCGTTGTCCATTAGTCAGAATCCGTCGTATCTCATCTTCATCATACACCCCATTATCTGAGTCGCTGTCATCACCGTCGTATGGAACATAGTCATCATCATCCTCGCCCTCTTCACCAGGAGTCGTAAGGTGATTCATGTGTCCTTCTTCTCCGCTATCTTCAACGATACGAAGTAACTGCCCGTTACTATCAAGCACATCACCGAGTCCCAAGATACCTTTCGACAGCTCCTCGAAGTCCTGGTCATCCATCTGGTCTGCATTTGCTTCCTCCGTGTTCCCGTTGCCGCTGGCAGGTAAGAATGGACCCCAGCAGCGCTCTTGAATTAAATAGCGGAGGTTGTATACCTTGCTCCTTGCCACCTGTCTTGCTGGGGTAAGTCCAAGTGGTGATTGCTCTGGCACTTGTTCTAGGGATGATGTCGTGGTAGAGAGAACATCAGAGAAGGGGGAAAATCCATTCAGGAAAACGAGCTTATTGAATAGCCGGGCCTCTTCAGAGCCCTCCCACGTTATAGCATCGAGCTCAGCAGTCCCGGCCTCTCGTGGTGTTCTCCCTCGCTGACGGCCGGTAGCCAGGAAGCGGTTGACTAGGACCGGAGGACAACTAAATCGGACGACACGATTAACCCACAAGGCGTTGGATGATATAATTTCATTTGGTAAGAAGGATGATGCGTGGGCGGTAAGTATTGGGGGAAAGGTAGGTGTCGGTTCGGCCGCGTCCCGACTTCTTTGGGCAGGAAACGGATGTGCGGTCTCCAGCACTGATAGAAGAGACCTGAGGGCTTCGGAGAGAGAAGATGAATTCTAAGAAAACATAAGTACCATCCACATGAGTGCTAAAAATGCATACCCCGACGCGACCCGAGTTCGTCTCAATATTATTCCATCCTTCTCCTTGATTTCTGTATTTCTTCATCACCCTAACGGCATCCATACGGCGCATAAATTCGTGTTCCCAGTCGAACCCAGCCTCCCCTATTCGAGAACATCCTCCATCTCCTTCCTTTGACACATTTCCTGGAGAGGACGTGGTCGCACTCTTGATTCTTCCAAGTACCAGTCTAGGGTCGTCAAATGTCGTCAAAAACACTTCCCGCCACAAGTGGTTGTCCGTCGAGCGGTACACGAGCTGGTGGAAATAGCGACAGGTGCAACTGAGGTGCGCAATGGCGGATGGAAAGCCATAGAATGCTGCTAGGATAAGAGTTTGCTCAATCAGTTCAGGAGGGAGAGTAAATATTTTTGGATTTGCGTCTGCTACAGGCGACGGGGACAATGCCATGATACTGTTTACAGGTAAGTAAGGACTCGGATGAGCATCGGGATTTGTTCCGTGCATCCGCACTGCAACGTGATCTACGGAACGTAACCCGATTGGTTGGGGTGATCTTCGTAATAACTCCCGAAGTGAATGGACTAATATTAATGGCCCTGGGTGTTTGAGTGTGCATGGATGCACTGTGCTATGAGTCTACCTGCTTGCTTCTACGTACTGTCTACCCAAGTGTTCAAATGAACCTGGTACGTAAGAACAGCACTCACACCCGTCTGATCTGGGGAACAAGTAATGAAAAAAAGAAATTGAGGAATACGTATTGGCACTCAACAGGTTTTCCGTATAGGGCGCCGCATATATACCCAGGTGTTGCTCTTGAAAGATCTCATCTAATAGAGTTGACCAGCATGGAACTATTCTGCTAGACAGACGCATACTCCCTACTGTCTATCCTCAACTATCCCTCGACGTGAAATTCACCACAATGGGCCCTCCCTAGTCCACCATTTCTCTGTCAATTGATCAAGTATCATTGGTAGGAAACACACCTGTTCACCCTACACTATCTTTCAGACGCTGCCTTGACGCATCTTCATCACAATCAGGATCTCGCAACGTGAGTGACGGAATTCGAGCTCGAGCATTTTACATGAATATATGGCCCGGGATTCGAATCTCGTGAAGTTACATGCCGCATCGATGATTTTGAATGATCACGTGAGTATTTAAACTACTTAAGCGGCCGTTTGTACTAAAGTTGTACATGTCCAGCAGGTGGCTAATTTATATTCTCCAAGAACCCGAAGAAAACCATAGGAAGAAGAAATCAGAAGGTGAGGACAGCGTGCCAACTGCGTTTAACGAAGATTTTTGAAACGTTTGTTCGTTATCAGTGATCTCACACGCTATTGGTCGAGAGGAGGCAACGTTGCACCTGACTATGCCTTATCGGTTCAGTGGCGCGGTCAGCCCTTATTACAATGTTCAGTGCATGCGCTTGGTCCACCGATTCACAATGCAAGCAGTTCCTGCCCGAAGGTCGATCTCTCTGACAAACTGCGCAGGCCAACAAATTCCTGACATTGACATTGCCGAATGGCTTCTGACTATACTGTGTTATGCCGCATACAACCGCTTCAGTAAATTCTCCCATGAATGCTCAATTGAATACCACAGGTCATGTGCCCGTGTGCAGCCCCAGGCCCTTGATGATCATTCATGATTGGCTGGTTAGAAGTAGCGTCCAAGCAATTGCCGTGATAGATGCATATTGGGGATCGAACGTTGGCGTTATCGGACAACAGCTATATAGCTGAGCCTTGTCCTCGCGTGCGAGCACCAGCGATATGGACTCCAAAGCCTCTGATACGCTCTCAATAGCGCAGGGCTCCCTCCATGAATCCACAAAGCTAAGGATTGCCATAGTAACAGGTCTGTCTCCATATATCGCTTTCCCACGTACATGGGGCCGATAATCGTTTTTTTTTTTTCATTGGCAGAGAACATCATGCCCCAGGTATGCTTGGTATACCCTCCAATGCCATCTTTCTCTTGATATTTGAGCGTAACTTGAGGTGGATGGGGTGACCCGGTGTCTGGCTCGTCTTTTGTCTCACCTCAAGGCAGAAGGACACTCTGTTGTTGTACTGGGGCCTCAGAATGGCATGGTGAGTTTTACTCGACTTTACAATGCCACACTACTGATGCCTTCCGCGTAGAGTTCTTACGAAACGTACCCTCTGATAGGAACAGCAGGAATTCCTCTCGTCCTGTATCCTGGCCTCAAACTCAACTTTCTTCGCCCACTGTTCCTGCGAACGATCTGTGAATTTGTCTGTCGAATATCTCATGATCGTCTCCACCTTCCGCTGATGCAACATTGCCTGGAACCATGCAGAAGCCAGATGTAATTCATGTCGTAGACCCTGTCTGGCTTGGGGCACAAGTTCTTATGGCCATTGAGAACGGGTGGTGTGGAAGTGAATGGGCTCGGAAAGGAAGCCCAATCGTGGCGTCATATCACACCAACTTGCCGACGTGGGTTTGACATCGTTCGCACCATCTCTGAACATTCCCCAATTTCTCTTAAAGATACGCGCCTCTGTTCGGTTTGCATTGGTTGGAGCCTGTTCGTATTCATGTGCCCAATTTTTTGTACTTGAATTAACGTTATCGATGCAGATTATGTGGCGCTGGTTACGATACCTCCATGCAAAGTATGTGGAAACGAATCTGATTGTTCTTTATTGACCGCTGTCCTTAGGTGCTTGCTGACAGCATGTCCATCTAATTCGACCGCCCAGATGCTTCAAGAAAGAGGCGTTGGTAACACACGCCTCTGGCCTCGTGGAGTAGACCTTGATGTTTTCAACCCTGCTAAGCGATCTACTCGTATCAGACAATCCTACGGCGTTTTTCATCCCGAAACCATGATTGAAATGAATCTCAACTCTCAACGTATACCTCTCGGCCTTTCTTCGCCTGCCTCTATACCTGTTTATGGAGAAGTCAGCGCTTCGGATGATAGTGTCGTCATCTTAAGCGTTGGTAGAATGTATGTCTCTCCCCTTTTTACCTCCGCAATACTCATTTTCGTCGACAGTTCTTATGAGAAGAACCTTGTCCTTCTCGTACATGCCTTCGCCTTGCTTATTGGTCGCATACCTCCTGAGAAGCCAAAGCCTCGATTGGTTTTCGTTGGCAAGCCATTGTTGCTGAATGCGTTAGACACCGATTATTGATATCTTTATAGGTGACGGCCCTGCTCGCCGTCGAGTAGAACTACTCGCTCAGCGTAAGGGTGTAGATGCGACTTTCGTGGGCCACGTCGGTGATCCCGCACGTCTGGCCGAGTACTATGCCAGCGCTGATATCTTTGCGTGAGTTGTTCAAAGTAACTTCCTACCGACCCCGGCTGACCCGTGTCGCAGTTTCCCATCATTTACTGGTGAGACTCCTGTTTGTCTCAACCCGGAGAGCTGTCGTGTTGACATAATCAAGAAACATTCGGTCAAGTCATCTGTGAAGCTCTAGCCTCGGGACTTCCTGTCATCGGCCTCGACGCACCCGGGACTCGTGACCTTGTCGTCGATGGAAGCACTGGATTTCTGCTTCCTAAACCAGATGCCAGCGGGACATCTGATTGGAATACTATTCTCCCCGATTTCTCATCAGTAGCCTTCGAGCAGGCTGCTGTAGACTATTCTCACCTTCTAGGTAGACTTGTTTTTGACACGAGTCTTAGGGTTTCTATGAGCAAACGAGCCGTCGAGGAAGGCGCTGCTGGAAGATCTTGGTCCCATGCAATGGACGCAATGGTTACCTGCTATAGAGAAGGGATCGCGATTTCTAAACAGCGAAAAGCTGTAGCCTCCCACACTCCTGCCAGACCCCGTTCACGAATACCCTACTATCTTTTGGTTATTCTTTTTATCGTTACCATTTCTTTATGTACTACTTATTGGGCTGTGCTTCATTCTTAGATATTGCCTCTTTACGACTGACTTTTAGAAGTCCAATGTACGAACATGCTCCTGTTATTCGTGTAGCATATTTCACGCATAATCATGTGGATCTATCTGCGGACCGCGGCCATATGGCAGGAATATCAGAGCGAAGGTGATGTTGATGTAAGGAGAAATTAAACTTCCATCAGTGAACTCAGATTCGGAAAGGCTTTCGCGATCTGACATGAAGATCTTGAATTCTTGAGCGCACGCTATACCATCTTCCATGGCAGGTCTGTGTAATAATACATGCTGTTAGTTTTTCGTGTGATGGTACCTTTAGATGAGGTTCCATGACAAGCCAATATATCAACCCAAGATCGAAGAAACACCTAGACAGTACCCGACGCCGTGATAGTAACCTTGGATGTTGGGCTCCCGCCTTGCGTACCCTTGGACTCAACAGTCTTAACCACATCCAACCCCTCGACAACTTCGCCGAACACAACGTGCTTCCCATCCAGCTGTAGTGAACACAAAGTAACGTTATTCATGATCAGGAATGGATCGTAAATAGGACACATACCCACTGTGTCACAACTGTTGTTATGAAGAACTAGAGAGAGAAAGACATGAGACGATACAGAGCAAAGGAAGCCAACGAACGTACTTGGGATCCGTTCGTGTTTGGGCCTGCATTTGCCATTGACAAAAGGCCAGGTTTGGTATGACGTAGGTTGAAGTTCTCATCTGCAAACAAATTTACCCTGTGTAGAGACAAGTGGTCAGAGTAATGACATACCTGCAAACTTGTTCCCATAGATGCTCTTCCCACCTGTACCGTTATGCTGCGTGAAATCTCCGCCTTGCAACATGAACTGAAAAACGCCAAGATAAGTGAGCACATTATAACGCGCAAGAAATGGCGACAAACATTTGGTATGATACGATGGAAGCTACTCCCAGAGTACCCAAACCCATGCTGTCCCGTCGCAAGTTCCCGGAAATTTCTCGTTGTCTTTGGCACTACGTCGTCATAGAGCTTGAAGACGATGCGTCCGGCAGGTTTAGCATCTATTGCAATATCAAACTGCGAATCGAGACGTCAGCAAGTACATGAGCCCCTGTCCATGTTCCTCACGAAAACGTTGGCCCTGTTGCGTGTATCGGCGTCAGAGGAGTCGAGAGCAAGTCCAGTAGATGCAAGTGCTGCAATTACATACATGTTCTTCCCAGCTGATGCTGCAGTGGTGAATCTGCGCAGGAAAGAAGCCATTTTGAAGTTAGAATTCAGGAATAAGCGGATAGCGGAGGTACGATGTCAAGGAAGGAAAAATTATTCGAATTTCAGAACAAAATGATGAGGTCACGTGATAGAAACCAACCTCGTGATGGAATTTTTAGAGTGAGCGCCGAGCAGGAAAGGAAGAAGAAATCAAATGGCTTAGGCATGTTCAGCGACATCTTATATCAAAACAATAAAAATGGTATTACACATGAAAGTAAACGTGGGTTAGCCTACAATACCCAAATCAGACGTGTAGATCTGCGTCGAGTCATGAATTGTATATAACGGGAGTTCCCACAGCTGTGGGCATCTGAAAAGTGGGCTGAGAGTTGAATTTTGGGACATCCTGACGGAGTTAGATGATTTTCGAAAATCGAGATGAAGCTGAGTGCCTGCAGATCGGATGGCGAAGAAAGGCACAACGAGCATCTTGAGATAAGGGTATTAAAATGCACTGAAAAAGTGAATATAACCCCAAAAGCAGAGGTCATTTTTTGCACGCGGCAGTATAAATACATGGTCCGTGTGAGGTGTTGATCGATAATCGATTCAGATTAGAAATTTAGAATGGAATACAATATCGTATCCGCGTGACCAGAAGTACTATTCCCAAAGAACCTGAGCACATGTGTACGTCTTCAATGCTCAACCACTTGTGCAGCGTGTTGGCACGGACAGCAAGACTGACAGGCAAGATCCGTGCCACTATACTCATTTGGACATCGCCAGGAAATGCGGCTTGAGTGAGTGGCGTATTCAGCAATGTTATATGCGAGAACATGCCTTAGCATAGGGTTCGCCCACCCGTAACGAATAAGTCTATAGTTAGCCGGATACTGAGACGAACGGAAAGAAAGAAATCCAAAAGAAATCCCTCGATATTACAACTTAACTACAGTAGAGGGAACCATTTTGGAACCATTCGGAACTAGCTCTGATCACCAGCATAGATCAGGAGGTGGGAAACATACTTTAGAGAGAAATGGTCACCCCAGAATGTAATGGCCAAGACTCGGAAGCAGCCTCACTCAAAACGGTTAGGCTGAATTGGATCATGGCGAAAGAGCCGGAAGCTCACCTGATATTCGCCGGTAATCGGACCGGAGAACCACATCCAACCTTGTATGCTGGGTCATATTCGGCTCACGACTGGACGCATATAAGTATCGTATCATTTGTGAGTCCCAAATTGTGCAGCTGCAACTAAACTGTCTTACCGGTGAGGCCCACAGTGTTGCGCTCAGAGTGAGATGTCCTCAGGGCAGGTACACCCGGCGGGCGGTAACAGGCTCGAGTTGCATCAACAAAATTTATTAACTTATGACCAACCCTACTGAAAGCCGCAGCCACAATGGAGGCCATCCCCATCCAAAGCATTGCGCTGACGCTAGAACTTAGTTTATTCATACTGAAGAAGGTCGGCGATTGGTCTTTCCTTCTCGCACCATCTAACCGCGTCAGGGATTCAATCCAGTGTCTATGCCTTCGATTTGGTAAAGGTTGAATCCTTGAATAGGCCAGTTAGTATGCAGTTATCATGTAAGAATCTATCTAAATTGGGTTTGGTATGACGTCACAAGCTAAACATTCACGAAAGAGATTCGCATCTTAATCTTCAAACAACACCTCGTCCACTACGATGAGCGACGACCCCTCTCTATCGCCAGCGGCGTCACTCTCACGAGCCAGCAAGCAGGAGTCAAGCTTATCAAGGAATCAATCTCTCATCAAAAAAAATATCGCAGCCCAGGATCTGAGACCTTCCGATGTCCTTATTGAACGCTTCATCGTCTGGAAAGTCATCGTCAAGCAACTTATTTCCTACTTTGAAGTCTGGTTTTCTTCCTGTATTTTTTATGGCTTGTCGGTTGATCCTCGTTTCAAGGGCATTGCGGATATCGAGAACAACACCGCAAAAGAACTGAATAGACTTGGCGGTGTCATCCAAGTCCCATTTAAATCTGGAAACCAATTCCTTGGTGAAGGAGGTTTACAGGTACACGATTCGTTTTCACCCAATTTTTTGCTTAACAGCGGAACGCAGGATATCTATTATGGGATCCGAGACAAAACGAGAATTATTGCGGATGAACATGCCAATTTGGGACGTACTATCAACGGCTCCATCGTTCAGCATCTTTACAAGGTTAGGACAGAGATCAAGGCTCATATTAAGGTTTGGAATAGCCCCTCGCTAGATTTCTCCCATCACCGAACATTCATCCATAGAACATCCAAAATGACACAGGGAAGCTTGCCATTAGCGTCGCTAAAGAACGCGACCTTTCTGGCAGATACATTGCTGATTTTACAAATAGCGTATCTGCCTACAAGAACACCCCCATGAACATAACTGCCAGAGGAGACCCGTACGTTCATTTTTTCGTCATCTCCTCAGACATAATACATATCCTCATGTAGGTATATTGCGAATCGACTCGTCGCTCGACAACTCTTCAGACAAGTTCACGAAGAAAACCTTCTTCAAAAGTCTATAATAATCATGCAGCAGAACAGCGCTCACTTCGAAGAAGCAATCATGCGGTCCCTCCAATCTGCATGGCAGACATTCGAGGAGTGGCAGTCCCGCGCCATCCTCTCTAATCGGGCCTCCTTCCACAGCATCGCGGAATCTATGGATAAGCTTGCCCCCGACCGGGAGTGGATCTCCTTCTCTGCTCGTGCAGATCATCTCCTCGACCCAGACACGCCACTTCGCGACCCAGCGAACATAAATTATCCGTCGAAGGACGACCCTGTAGTCGTGCCCGTACATGTAGGGAATCTCGAACGCAAGAAACGGTACACCCGTACTTACAACGAGAATTACTTCGTCCTTACTCCGGCGGGGTACCTCCACGAGTATCCCTCGTCCGACCCCTCCACCTACGGCGGGCAAAATGTCGCGTTCAGCCTTTTTCTCCCAGCGTGCACATTGGGACCTCCGGTGCCGCGGACCAACAAGTTCCATGTCGAGGAGACGAAGACTGGGATGGGGACGACTAAAGGCGGGTCGCTTCGTCGCTCGCTCGGGGGTGGCGTACATGCATGGACGTTCAGGGCGAAGAGTAGAGAAGATATGATGGAATGGTGGAATGATATCAGGATGCTGTGTGCCCGCTACTTAGTCGCAAGCGAGCAGATGGAGAGGAGTGGGCCTGTGGCTGCAGTTGTGAGAGCAGCGGGGTATGTCAGTGTCGGTGAAGAAGGCGAGGAGGAGGGAGAAGGAGAAGGTAGCAGTGCAGAGGAAGACATTGAGGAAAGGGGCGGGGGTGGAGAGGTCGATAAGGGTGAAGAGGTAGGTGGGGGCAAATTGCAACACCCAATTTATCCACCCCAGCCTGAGCATCCGGGACAACCGCGGGGTGTTGCGGGAGAGGGCGAGTACGATGCCGTGAGTCTTAATCAATATCTTATACACACATGGATTTAATTTAATTTACCGATTAAGCGGGGCGCTGATCATTATCCCGACACCCACGCCCACATGGATGGGACCCACAGACTGAGCAAGAGGCAGGAGGAAAAGGCGCCCGAGGGCCATACGATGCATGAGCTTGAGCATGTGCAGGACAGAGGTGGATCGCCTGCCCCGGGCCCTGCACCTGTAGAGAGTAAGTTCATCGAGGGCCAATGATGAGGAGGGTTTCTGTTGCCTGATGGTACTGCCGCGGCAGTGGTAAATCTGAATTTATGTTCCTTAATACACCCTTCGTATAATGTGGTCGACAATGTACAGTAGTGAGTATGGAGTGTATACTGTAATAATATCACCGTCGAATGTAGTATTTCCCCAGGAGGTAGACGCGGCCAAGCTATAAATTTAGAATGGGATACGCGAGCTTAATGTGCCGCTTAGAGAAGGACATGTACCCCGGAGTCATAATTAAACTTCTGACGTATGCCAGCTCATCCTGATCGATGGAGGCGAGATCGATCGGCAAGATCCGCGCCCTGTAACATCGGTATAAATGTCTGCCTTTCGCCTGTCTTGATGATCGACCATATCTTCAAGACCTCCTACCATGGTTAGTTTCCATCTTCCGTACTAGAAACCTTCCCATTCTGTCTTCAGGGCATCGAGATCAATAGTAAATCACCCGGAGATGGCGTAACGTTTCCTAAGAAAGGTGGTATGTGTTCTTTCCACTAAATCGCGTTTCTCTGCCAAGATCTCTCATCGATCTAGACAAAGTGACTATTCACTACAACGGCA
>QLOJ01000307.1:0-13489 GCA_003313625.1 Tricholoma saponaceum
TTAGCTCGAGGCAAGGGCCAGGTATACGGATATCAGATTATTAGATAGAGATGAAGTAGACGTGATTTAGCAACTGAGCAAGCTGCAAGAGCGACAACGTATTATTTGGTAAGTAGTAATGCAGGATCGAGTGGTGGATAGAAAGCTATGATACAAACAAGCCGATTGTAATAAGACATGATTATTCCCGTCTATCGACGACCCAGTTTCTTCTTGATTTTTTCCTGTTCTCTTTTATAGAGTCGGAAAGAGCATCATAGCTTACTCTGTCCTTCTTCCTGTCTGAATTGCCTCTCTTACCAATGTCTGCACCACTAGTAGGCGTAGTCCCACCATCGCGCTTGGCTCTCGTGGGTTGATGACGCTCCTGCGGTGGATTCTTGGGAGGATGGGGAAATATATCACCCCAACCCGATTTACGGGCATCATAATAAGCCTGTTTACCCTGTGACTTGGGAATGGTCAACCTCATGATTTTACCTGCGATCATTCTGTTAAGACTGCTGAAACACCTCAAAAGCGTCGACCTCACCTTCTGCAGTACAACTATCAAGGATGATGTGTCCACTTTTTTTAAGAGGGGGGAATACGAGGCGCGGCCAGCTGTAAGCTTCAAGTCTCAGAGCTTCTTCTAGTTCAGCGCGAGATTGAGGTTCCGACGACTTTTCAGCATCAATGCCGGTTTCCGTATCAGGAGCGGGAACCTCTGTTGCAGCAACATCCGCTTTTTCATATTCATGGTGAAGCTGGAGCTCCTTCACCGGGACTTGGGACAGTGCCTCTTGGTCCAATGCCCGTTTACCGACATCACCAACTCGTCCGTAATTTGTAGTAGCGGGAGATGGTCTGGCGCCCCGTCGTATCACAACATAGGAATATTCAATATCCTCATGCCCCACACCAGAATGTTTAGTCAAGCGAACAAACGACGGTCGTTGCCAACGTTGCGAAAATCCACAAACGAGTCGAGTTGAACCCGGATGATGTAAGGGACATGCACCATCATGGGGACACTGCCCAGTGTGAAAAGTGTGCATCCAAAAAGGGATAGGTCTGGACACTCACAGGCGCCACAACATGCGAACCTCGCACAGGCCAATGATCCGCTTCAGAGTCTTCGAATTCCTTGCTGCCCATATTCAAGAGGTACTGCCGAGCTTCGGCAATCGCTTCAAAGCCGGCAGTAGTGTTATGATCTATGAGTACCTTGGAAATATAATGAGAACAGCGCTTAGGGTCAAACGGTGGTCTCACCATGACATGTGCTCCGCTTTCCCACATCTCTTTAACAAGTGCTTTGCGCGCCAAGGGCGTAGGGAGTGATGTGAGCATGAACGCTGACAATGCAATCGTGTCTTGGCCATCTGATCGCCGTATTCTGTCTTCTTCTTTAAACGATTTCTGCCAAGAGACGCTTAGGTTGCCCAGGTCTACATCTGGAATATAATCAACCACAACACCACACAAATCTCCAATGACACATACTTCGCAACAGACGTTTTCCAATGGTTACGAGACCGTCCCGTTTATCAATGCCAAGGTAAGTGGCAATGGTTGAATTTGATTCTTTAACCTCATGTTCAGCATTATCAACTCCCACCGGGATAGAGTTTTGGAAAGAATACAGAGAGGCCCTGAAAACGGCTCAAATTGGGGCTTGGAAGAATTTGACTGAATAAATCAAACCAAAGTCCACTCCCGGTTCCTGCTCCCCAGTCTATTATTCGTTCGATCTTCCACGTAGGTCCCAGCCGCCGTTTCAAATGATCGAAGACAGAAAAAATCGCAGAATAATGAGCGGGGAGTGCGATGGAAGCAAAGGCCGTTCCGTCGCGCTCAGCGTGACGTGCCGCTTGGCGTCGAGAACGATATTTGGAATCATAATGTGTTTCCCATTCATTTTCCACCCCGGTTCCCAAATCATCGTCATAAAAGAGGCGTTTTGCATCACTATGCAGTTGTACTCTGTCGGACTCTTGAAGCACAGATAAGTTATAAGTAGTTTAAGGCGCGTATCTCGCACCAGATATTAGTAGATTGATGGAAGTTTGAAGTTGGGGTGGAAGGACAACCGCCCCAATCTGTTGGCTGCCAAAGTGGGCGGCAGGGGATTTACGCTGTGCATGATCAGAAAGTCCTTCATCAAGTGAGGGGGCATTTTGCTCAATATCATCGATTGGTAAGGCCTCAAGTTCGCGGTGGGGCAGTGGTGGACGTGTTTTCCCGTGCGACAATGAAATATCCACGTCTTTCAGGAATGCCTGTAAGTTGGGGTCAAGGTCGAGGGGTGGGTTCGGGGTATTAGAGAAGGACTTCAACGACAATGAGAATGTGGAATTCTTGCGACAACGGGAGAAGAGAAAGCGACGAAAGCTACTTGAACAGACAACTAAAGACATAAGAGTTGGTCCATTATGTAATAAGTTCTCCTCCACATAAATTGGATGCCAGAAACGCGGTCAAAAGCCTGGTCAAAGCATCCAAAAATGAACCGCAACGACCGTCAGGCCCTCACAGACTCTGGACGACCAACGAAAAGAGCAAAACTAACAGCTGACTACCAAGAGAATGACGAACCGATACCCATCCCGCATGAATCCCGACCCGTCAGCACATTTGACGAAGAGGATGAACAAGTTACTCCTCAACCCACGGAAGAAGTCCGTGCATCTGATTTATATCTTGATACGGTCAGTGAGCCATGCTTTCTTTGCCTTTGTGTGTTCATTTTCTTCCAGATCAACCGAGCAATTCTTGATTTTGACTTTGAGAAAGTGTGCTCAGTTTCGCTATCGAACATCAACATCTATGGGTGCCTTGTTTGTGGAAAGTACTTTCAAGGAAGGGGTCGTAAATCGTATGCTTACTCCCATTCAATACACGAAGACCACCACGTTTTCATTAATCTTGAGACCACCAAGGTACGGAACGTACTTGGCAACCAGTTCTGGGTACAACTGATTGAAATCAAGGTATACGTATTACCAGATGGATACCCAGTCTCGGATCCATCTCTAGAGGATATCTCCTATGTTCTCGCGCCAACTTTCACTCGGGGCTCCGTTGCCACCCTTTCTACTCCTGCTCATCTCACCAAACCGTCATACGATTTGGCATCCAAGGCTTATCTTCCTGGTTATGTCGGACTCAACAATATCAAACGAAATGACCACATGAATGTCATCATTCACTCGCTTCTGCATATACCTCCATTACGTGACTTTTTGCTACTTTCCAACTTTCGTGGTAAAGAATCCGAGCTGCTTAAACGATTTGCCGGGTTGGCGAAGAAACTTTGGAATCCACGTCTATTCAAGAGTCAAGTCAGTCCCCACGAGTTTCTGCAGGAGGTAAATCGAGCGAGCGCTGGAAAATTCCGTTTAGAACAACAAGGAGATCCAACCGAATTCCTTGGATGGTTATTAAATCGCTTACACAAAGATTTAGGCGGAAGCAAGAAGAAAAATTCCAGTAGGTGATTTTTACTTCACCTGTGTGACTGACTCTGCTGATTTCTAGTAAGGTATAATTTTCTCGACTTTCCAGGGAGAATTGCGCGTCGAAACCCAACAGGTCGTTGTTCGACCTGATGCTGGTGAAAATGAGAAGCCCCGTTTTGATATTGATCGAGGTATGCGTTTCAAGATTGCTATTCATGAACAGCAATCTGACCTATCAAAAGATATCAAGGCGGCTGTGTCACCTTTCTTATTTCTTGCCGTAGATCTTCCGCCACCCCCACTATTTCAGGACTCGGTCGAGAAGAACATTATCCCTCAAGTCAGTATCCATTCAGTGTTAGCAAAATATGATGGGAAGACAACTCAAGTACGCAGAAAAGGGTCCTACATCATAAATACTAACACCGTTTTAGGAATCAGCTGGACAACTTCGGCGGTTTAAATGCCAGCGCTTACCCCAGTATATTATTCTGCACTTCAAGCGGTTCACAAAAAATGCTTTTGTTGAGGAGAAGAATCCCACTATCGTTAATTTCCCCCTCCGGGGATTAGATTTTGGAGAATGTGAGTAAAATTACATCATGGTCTCATTGTTTTAACTTTTGGCGTTAGATGTTGATGTACCTGACGCTAATCCATCAACACTATACGATCTGATCGCGAATGTAACTCATGAATCAGTCGCTGGCACCACAAGAGACAAAGCAAATACAATCTGGAAAGCTCTGCTCCGAGCTGCTGGTGGTGGCGGTGAAAGCGAGAAGTGGTTCATGATTCAGGATTTGATCGTAGAGGAGACGAGAAAGGAAATGATTTTCCTTGGGGAAACAGTCTTACAGGTAAGAATTTGAAAAACCGCCCGAGGAGCAACCTCACCCATGGCGTACTCGTAGATCTGGGAAAGGAGAACGAGTAATTCCGAAGCCAACGGAGAGAAAGCTCTAGCGATGGACGTTGATAAGAAATCATCGTGATATCGTAGTGATATCTGCTTCGTCCTCCATGTCAGATTGTTTTAGGTTTGTGTGGAGTCTGTTGTAGATATTCAAGAGGGTTTGTGATGGGACCGATTGCAAGTACATCAAAATCAGAGCGCGCCTAAGTATGTACAAGGTTCGTCAAACATAATCGCAATCGGCCGCCACTGATTGGCTGGATCTATGATAAAGAGAATACGTTTTCTAGACAAAACACTCATCCTGAAATTGGCAATGCATTTCGTTTCTTCACAGTCCGCTACGTGTCTCCTGATTTCTCTTCGACGCCGACCTGAGCTACATCATTCTCCGTTAGTTTTGAGCGTCCAACGTTATCAATCAAGTTTGGTAGCCTTTCATGATCTCTTCCCATCAGATGTCAACATGATGATAGCAAGCCACTCCAACACAGTCTACGCACGTTTCATTGTTGACGTGGTTAAGAATCAGTGGCTTGAAGATGTACACCCCGGAGACTATTCCTGAAAATGGCCCCCATAAGTAATGATTCGGGTGCCACGAACAAAAAAGCACCTGTCGTAATAGCAACTAAGTATGGAAAAACGCGTCGAAACATGAAAGTATGCGCGAAACTTAACTTCTGCAGTGAAAGCCATTATGCGGAGATCGAAAATATCAAATTTAATAGCCCGCGGCGCTCCAAAACTATCGCGACACTCAGGCTCAGCTTGCTGGTGGCAGTGGATGATCGATGATTGACCTTAACAAGCCGCAAGGCACTTCTTTTTGGGATGAATAGAACATCAACTCCTTAAAGTTCCACGATAATCATTCTCATAATTGCGCTTTGGGGATAACTTAAAAATTTCCGCGATTCGCTATACTTAATCGAATATGTAAGTCTCGGAAAAGGAACTGATTGTTAGCATCGTTTAATCGTACACATAGGTGTTTATCACGAGTTCACGGTGTACAAATTGTTTGCCAATAGGGATCTGTGCCCATTTCAGCAATGTGAGCCCTAAAGTGAGAATAATAATATTACAAAATGAAGTAGCCATTCTATTGAAGTTAGCCCGAATATGTTCTCACTTTCAATACAATGAAGTTTCCTTGATTTTCACTCCCCCTTCAGTGCCTTTGTCACAAAACAACATAGGTTAATGATTGCTGTGTAATCCGATTATTCTCTCACCTCCAAGGCTTGTTTTGCAGCTGCTTGCTTAGCGGCAGCTTTCTGGGGACCGACACCAACGCCTTTTACTTCGCCTGCAACTGGAAAATCATCAACTGATGCCCAAAGCTGGAGTCTTAGGAACTTGACCGCTTACTCTTGCAATGAACTGTCCACATGGCCTCACTAGAGGGCCCTGTCAACATCTCAACCCAATTTAACAGATGGATCTCTTTCCGATTCTGTAAGTCTGGAAGGCAGGATTTAACAGTCTCCCAAACGGTGTGAAAACCGCCTTACAGTTATTCAGACTGGTGACTGGAGCTGCTGGACATAAGTGAACGTTGAAGTGGAAATGAATAATGAATGGTCGACCCACTAGACATCGGTATTGTGATCCTGAACTTGGGTGTGAAGGAGTAATTGTAGTACTACGACGTTTGAAAGCCCTTTTGTACTGGTCGAATTTATATTCCGTAGTCAACAAGCGACTGACACCAAACTCCTCCGTTTTCGTTAAATCTGTTTCAAAATATCAGCTGGCCTATTCAACCACGGCACTGGATATCTGTCAGGATCATAATCCATCACGGCGCTGTGGTGGTGATGCAACCAAAATTAAAGAAGGAGAGTGAAGATAGGGCTTCAATTATCGATCACCAGCGTACCAGTGGCGTTGTCGACATGTTGTAAGGATCAAATGCCTGAAGGAGATTGGAATCACATTGCGTGTAAGCTTGCAGTGGCAGATAACAAGGGAATTTCGGTAGCCCGATTAGCAATAGGAACCGATACTTTAAAACCGCAGTGAACTTGATATGCGGGCGCTACGACCGCCTCTAACGGAGTATGGAACAAGGTCGTCGACAGTGTGAGACCAAGTTAACTTATCGAAAACACTCGTCGTTGTTGACGTGACACAGAATAATCTGGGTCACATTTGTTTGGCTAGCAGGCTTCACGTCATTCCACGGATAACGTACTGTCAGAATGTGAGCATGATACAATCGACAAATTCCACGGGTTAGATGTGACTATATTACCGCACGTCTTTGGCTCGGGATCTTCGGTCACGAGAAGAGTTGAGGCTTCACAAGGATGACGACAGTTGCCTCGGGCCGAGATAATCGACGTATACGATCTCGGGCATGCATCTGAAGTGGAGATAGTCCGTGAGTTGCGCGTAGCCTTGACGGTGGAGAGATACGCCACTTGATTTACCACTGAAACGCACTGACTGCTCAATCAGCAGGGAGTTTGCAGACGTTGTTCTGGAATATTATAATGATTGCGAGGATAGATATTATGAGCCGATTAAATAAGATACAAGAGACAAGACATGCGTTCCATTTCAGAAGGTACTCTTCAAGGGTCTTCTTCACGCAGCGAAGCTAGAGCTACATCTGCAGCAATATCGCTTGCAACATATTTGCGCGCAGCAGTACCCCTTCCACGCTCTTGCCCATCAACTAATGTAGCCATAGAATTAGTAGCAAAAAACAAAATAGATACTAGAAGATCACTTTTGCACACGGATGTCCATGTCGGGGTATCACTTGGGCCAGACGGTGAATGCTGCCAACTGAGGGCCGGAAGTCGACCTTTCCTTTGAAGATCTACGAAAAGAATGAGAAGAGGAAAGGTTCAACAAAGAGTAGACATACAGATATTCAGTCCCGAAGTGCCTCCAATGTTGAAAACGGGTTAGGTAGAGCACTAGAGTAGAGGTCAGGAAGAGCATACCTTTCTCGTCCGACATCTCCTCACTAGGCTTGAAGCCATACTCTGAAGGAACGAGCTTTTATACGATCAACTTCGTTGCTTTGAACGCCGTACTGACAAGTGTGACGGTGCCTGCGAAGTGGTGAGATTACTTCGGCTTGAATTCATTCATTAAGAAACATGCAGAAAATGGCATTCGTGAACGAGGATGCTGAGTCGCCCTGGTGAGAAAACAAGCGCACGCACAGCGTTTGGGGCCACTGCAGACTAGCCAGCGAAGAAGTCACAGAAGCTAAGCCGGAAAAAGGTAGAGTGAACCATGGCTATAGTCCTGTATCTCGAGGTCGAAAGAACGAATTAGAAGGGAAAAAAATTGCGGATCTGATCAGACTCTGCGCAATGTATGTCCACTGAGCCATCCGAAACCAAGAACTTGTCCTTAACTTGAGGGTCGCCGAGGGACTGAACTTGAACTGCGGCCATAATCAAGCAATGCGCAATAAGGGGTGGGAGTGCCACGAGGGTGCCATGATGAGGGAAATTATCCGTTGAAATGCGGCTTGACTTGTATCACTTCGCATTTTCAAGGTCAAACGAGGTCAACGAGTCTCCAGTTATCGTATAGGTTAAAGGAAAAGTTCAAGATCAGAAATATTATGTAATATGTCATTCTAACAAGTCAATTCAAGCAAACACTTTCAAGCTAGTTACACTAGCATCTATCATCGCCCTTCTACTCCAGTCTAGTAGGTAACAGTGATTAGGTACGGTATTGAGCGGAGATAAAACCAGAGGCTGCGCCACTGATATTAATTGGCCAATAGTTGACGTTGTAATCAAGTGCTCACCTCCAGTGTTGAATCAAAGGCCGCTCGCGAGTATGGAATCAATAGCATTGTGAGCAGCCGCTTCTTTGGCGGCTCCTTTGGTGCCTCCTGTGCCAGTGCCATACTGGATATCGTTCACTAGATTGTCGTCGTAATGATATTCATTGAATAAGAGCAAGTACACTTACGAAACACTGTCGCCGTCCATGTAGGGTTGTTCAGAGGTCCGCTTTGCCCCGTCTCATATCTATGTGTTCTGCGACTCCTCGCTGCGATGGTATTAAGTTGATTCCTATAGTCTGGCAGCAGGCGAAATTAGCGATGATAATTTGGAAGGTTAAATGATACGTACGTTGTTGCTCTGGTTGTTCCGACATCGAGGATTTGTTTACAATATGGATGAGCAGCCATTATCTGCTGGGACGCAGAATTTATATCTCATCCAATATGCTGTTGCAATAGCTCTGAGGAAAAGAGGGACCACATAAGGGTAGTTGTGTTAATTTTGATACGTATCGCTCGGGAATGCAACAGGCGAGAGCGAAACGAAAAAGTGTAGTCGACCATTGGCCACAATAGCGAAAACTTGCCCGAGGTATCCGTCGATAAAGATGCCGACCTTACACGTTCCCCGATCCCAGGTGAGTCGGTCCGTTATTGATACACACCATTCGCGGTGGCGGTGAAACAAAGCTCCGAGGTAGTCTGGATTTCGAGAGAGGGAGGTCCATACCTGTGCAATCAGTAACCCGCCGTATGCGCATCAAATGCAAAAGACGCATCGGTGGCTATCTGAGGGCCAAGTCGCGATCAGAGACCAGAGGAACATAGAAAAAGCAAAGATTCAGTCAGTTCATGGCCGAAATTTTCAGGGCTGACACTAGAGATACACCTATTTGGAGGTGGTGTATTTGACTGCATGTGGTTGTAATCTGATCCTTCATAATAAAAGTTTTTTTTTGTTCTTGGGTAGAGAGGGCTCGGCTTGAGAGAGCCCGACTTGAATGGGCGCTATACCAGACGCCCATGGGTGGTACGGAACTTGAAAACTACTGGGTTGTGACTGTTGAACGCGTGACGACAGTAAAGCGAACAACGACAAAGGATTGAAATTCTTACAAACCTTTGATAATTCAACTAGAAAATTCAAGGTCAAAACGGTATGTATATGATACAATCAAACTTGCTCACTGAACAGAATCCAAGTGGTTAGAAGAGAAACGTGTCCAGTGGATTAATGAGATCACACGTGGGAGCATGGGAAGGAACCGACATACCGTAATATTTCAAACCACAATAACTTCGAAAGAACCGCTCAATCAGACGAAACGAGATCTTCCCGAAATGCCGCAGCACATAGCCGCGGAAGCGCAGTCACAGCCACGAGAAACGAACCCACGCCATCTACAGCTCTCAGGCTGGATGCAAACATTCAAACATTTCCGTCGCGGAGACACAAAATGACTTCATAAAGCTTTGGGTGAAGTGAAGTGTGCCACAACTCTGTACAGCACAAAAGACGGCTTTTCTGCGATCAGGTCGGTGCGCAGGCAGGAGAGAAATATGATACGCGAGCCTCTCACGGTGACTCCTGAAGTAATGAACTTATGTTGGTTCCTCGCGCTTCTCTTTGTGGATCATGGATGCATCTCATTTTCATCTGCGGAGGTACAAAAAATTGTATCGGTTCCAGAAAGAAGTGAGAGGTAGAAGTACTTGCCACTTCCAATCGAAAGAAAGCATTAATTGTAAATTGAAGGGGAATTATTTTGCAGATCAGAATATACCTCGGTAATAGTGCATGCTTTTTACAGCTCCACGGATGAAAATACAGAGGTAGAAAAATGTCGCCCGAAGACAGGAACGTTAATGAGTTTCCCCGGTTGCACTGCAGCAAACTAAAACCAGGCAGACATCACGTTGGCAAGCCCGGGAGGCGGAGATTGATATTATGATCCCCAGGGTTGATTAAAGGAAGTAGCCTGGCGGGATACTCTGAAAACCCTGATCGGTGTGAGCACCCAACGACTGACGGGCGGGAACACACCATTGACTAGTAACGGATAGCAAATGTCCGACTTCACAGGACATGATTGTTTCCATGGTCCGCCGGCCAGTTAGCCTAGTGGAAAGACACATGGAAAAATGACAATTACCTAGGGATCGCCACAATCAGAAGGAGAGGATGCGAGGACTGGTGGGGAAATGGACGGCGCCTAATTCATTTGTATTACTAGCCGAATCTAGAATTCGCACCACCATAGTGGCAGAAGTTCCGAGGTCCAAAGCCCCATCAGGAATGCCGTTCAATTATTAGATGGGCGAAAACATGATTGTTATTTCTTCAAAAATTTCGTGCGAATGCGATGGTGAAGAGATGGCGACACAGCGGACGCGGTAAACCAATCCAAATGGTGCACACATCCGCATCGATCAAGTCGAGATCCAAATCGGTAAACCCTCATGATAGGGAGGCAGGGGTAAGCAGGATCGGTAAACCAGCGGAATTATACGCTCGTATTGGGTATTGAACCACTTGCTAGCAAAAGGATTTCTGAGAGCGGAGCATCAAGTGGACGCTGATCGATTGGTTGATCCTTACGCCACAAGGGTTATGCAGTTACATAACCATTAGTATCCCGGATTTGAAAGAGAACGATTGCCCTATCGATGTATTTAAAAACATTTTTGCTGCTTGATCTTGAAGTTGAAGGCTACAGGGGATATTATCAAAAGGCCATAGGTATAAGATGCTGACGGTGGACCAGAAAAAATTGCAATATTATACCTGTGTCTGATTACAAGCTGAATTTACCATCAGGGAGGCTCCCCAAATGGCAACACAGAGATGGTCGATTCGAGAGCTGTTCGTGATGGTTGGAAAAAAAAAACATCCAAAGTGTTTGGTAGGACGGGGAAACCGGAGTTATTACGTAACATCAGCACCGGATGTGTCAGCAAAACAGTCGGAACAGTTCGTCCAATTGACAGACTGTTCACACAAGCCCTCATCCTTTTTCCCACTCTCTAGTACCCCGTCGTCCTAACGACCACCAGAGCCTTTGACGGCCTCTTCGTCGACGTATTGCCCTAATCGTCGTCTTCTGCCAACCGTTCGTTTCGTTATCGTCAACGGCAGCTGTTTCCTAAATCGTGGCGCCATAATTTCAGTCACTTCTAGCTTTGCATCACGCCTGTTTGAGCCAATAATTCAATATGTCTCAAAGTCAAAGTGATATCCAAGAGAGAATCGCAGCCGCACGTAGGGAGGCCGAGAGTTTGAAAGAAAAGATCCGCGCAAAGAAAGAGTCGTCGGCAGACACGAGCTGTAAGTCTATGGCCGTTTCCTCCTCTACTTGGATTTAATCGTACATCATCAGTGCGTGCAATGGCTGTGGAGGTGGATGCTCTCCCTCGAATCGTCATGCGTCCGCGGCGTGCATTGCGAGGACATCTTGCCAAAATATACGCCATGCATTGGGCAGCCGACAGGAGGCATCTTGTCTCTGCATCGCAGGATGGCAAACTGATAGTCTGGGATGCATACACCACGAATAAAGTCCACGCTATCCCCTTGCGATCCAGCTGGGTCATGACTTGTGCTTATTCTCCGTCTGGCAATTTTGTCGCCTGTGGTGGCCTTGACAACATTTGCTCAATCTACAACCTGAACAACAAGGACGGCACAAGTGCTAGGGGTGCTCGCGAGCTGAGCGCGCACTCTGGTTATCTTAGTTGCTGTCGATTTATCAATGATCGACAAATCGTCACCAGCTCTGGTGATATGACTTGCATGCTGTGGGATATCGAAGCTGGTGTAAGAGTGGTTGAATTTAGTGACCATACCGGCGATGTCATGAGGTATATCTCCATATTCACTTGAGTCTCTGATTTATGAACGTATTTATTGCTCAGCCTCTCCCTTGGTCCTAACCAGAACATCTTCGTGTCTGGAGCCTGTGACGCAACGGCAAAACTCTGGGATATCAGGAGCGGCAGGGCGACACAGACATTTACTGGCCACGAATCAGATATCAATGCTGTGCAGTAAGTGGCTTGTCTTGCAATCATGTCATGCCAGTTCACTAGTTATTTTCTAGATTTTTCCCTAACGGCGACGCATTCGCTACAGGATCGGATGATGCTTCGTGTCGCTTGTTCGACATCCGTGCCGATCGCGAGTTGAACGCATTTACTCACGATAACATCCTCTGCGGCATTACATCCGTGGCGTTCTCAATCTCAGGCCGTATCCTTTTCGGCGGCTACGATGACTGGACCTGCAACGTCTGGGACACGCTCAAAGGGGAGCGTGTAGGTGTGTTGACAGGTCATGAAAATAGAGTCAGTTGTCTGGGTGTCAGCACAGATGGCATGGCACTTTGCACTGGCAGTTGGGACAGTACCCTTAGAGTCAGTTTATATCTTCGCTCTGCGAGTTGCTTTCCTGATTTTGCATAACCACAGGTTTGGGCATAACTGAAGTCGATCTCGCGAGTTCTTCATTTTTATGTCTAAACACTTTACTCCCTATTACTTCAGCCTTGTACGAAAAGTTGTTTGGCTTGTACTTATCTCATCCACTGCCCAGAGCATCTCATCTGATCACTCTCTATTACTCACCCGCGGACCTGATGGAATGGACGCCTTGAGTCGGTCTTTACTCGTATTCTGTAGCGTTTACGACCTCTTACCACACAAGTTGTTGTGGATTCCCTCCCACTATCTCGCTACTTCTCTGCTACTTATATTCCTCTTCCGCTGTTTCTCCTTGTTCAGGTATTTCGTATTTAGTGGCAATTTTATTTTATTACCTTGGGTTTTACTGGGTTGCGTTTTGGAGAGGCGTGTCAAAATTGAACACACATCATCAAACTACACAAACCGGCGATCACACCGAATGCCTACCAGCTTTTATCGTCTCTCATCTTAAGTCTCAGACCCCACCTTGTAGTGCACATGTCGGAAGACGACCGTGCTGCTAAGACAGCAAGAGCGAAAGCTCTGGTATGGAACTTCCATTGACGCTCGCATGCACTTGCTGAGTTCACGTATGTGCAGCTGAAGAAACGCCAGCGGGAGAAGACTGGAGGTCCATCTGCCGCAGCATCAACCTCAAATCTCGCGTCACCTTCAATCTCGGCGAGAGCCTTTTCTCCAGCGCCCTCAGAACTCGTGGAAGAAGAGAAGCGAGATTTTGGTGACGTGTAGGTACATCTTCATATTGCGGGGTTGCGGAACATCCAAATAACTGATTGGGGATTCATGAAACATTCAATGTCATATAGATTCACCAAAGATGATTCGGACACGTCTTGGGTGGCCTCGTTGTCCCGAGTCGCTTCGCCCCCACCTCCCATAGCACGT
>QLOJ01000322.1:0-18028 GCA_003313625.1 Tricholoma saponaceum
AGCAAGCACGGATTGTTTCAGGGTTGAAAAGTGCTTGTGGTGGACGATTGTATCGCTTCCTCTTCTCGTTCGTCAGATAAGTAGGAATGCGAGGGACGATTAAGAGCGTGGTCATGAAGGATGGTGTTATATCGAACACGAAAGCTATATCTCCTTTATAAGGCTTCTTCGTCAGCCGTACCCAACCTGGGGTGTCAGGTGTATACATCGCCTGTTCTCGTAGGTTGAGCCTGGCATCCTGGGGAGAGATTTTGCATATGTCATTTATGCTAGAGATTTGAACATGTCGGAGGTCCTTGCATGCATTGTAGACGGCTTTAATATCTACAGCTTCCACGAATATTGAACCAGGGATGGACACACGCCCAATGACCGAGCGTATCGTAGGTGCGGTACGTGGGGGTAACAGCAGCAGCTTCTTGGACAGCTGCTCCATAATTCGGAAGGCAAGTGTTTCCTCCTGGCCAAGCTGAATACTTACATCAACAACGGCATCTTCAAATCATGACACAAGGTTCACCTGAACAGGAACCCTATACAGAAAGTCATTGTTATCAATAGGCTTTAATGCAGGGTGCCCAAGTCTGTGTGTTGAACCCTCTGCTACCTCGTCTGCTACCTCTCTTGCAGCCTTGTCCACGCCACGCGCTTGCGCACGCCCCAAGAAAGCCTGCCAAACGTGGTGATCTTGATCAGCTCGCTGGTACTCGAGAGCGAGATTAGCATGCGAAGAGGTTCTATCGGCGACCATCGGTTCAAATTGTATAAACCCATCTATTTGCTTTCAGATTGTGAACATGCGGAGAGATAAAGGTTACAGGTTACCTAAATCATCCTTGATTTCCTCTTCTCCATCGCTATCGTCTGCCACTTCGGCTTCCAGGCTTAGAAACTGGCGGACGTCCGGCTCTAACTATCTTGCTTCCGTTGAGCGTTTGCATTAAAAGTTAGGCATTTAGGCTCACTTCTAGCTTACTCCTCTTGGATGTTCGTTGTAACGATGGTATCTAGAAAGGAAAATAAGAATCAACTAGGTGAGTTAGCAATACAGCACTTGCCAAAGTTGACATGTTTGCTTTTTTAAATCTCGGTGGATGAAAGGCAAATCTAATGTGTATTGATTATGTAATACATTCCCAAATAGCTACGTGCGGCTTCTGTTTGTAGATGGGATGTAAGAATAAAAAATCATGTACATCGTACAATACATATCATACATAATCTGGTCGATGGGCCAACGTGAAATGCAGATCTGGACAATGATAGATGTGATAAGAATAATCAGAATCTGACCAGAGTGCGAAGGCGATCGATTAGCGGAGCGAATCTCAGGTTGCTTTTCCACCTGAGCCAAATTCAGTGTGCTGATCATCTAGCATGTACGTGATAGAGCGTACCGGTTGTTCTACCCATGTTTTGATTTCAATCGTGGTGTCGGTATCGGATGATCCAGTGACAAGCATGCATTGACCATCTACTGATTCTGCCTACCAAACATCTTGAGCATAGGCAGAGTACTCTACATTTACAAATAGACTTACTGCGATGGTTTGTACCAAACTACCCACTGCAGTGAACTCAGAATAATCAGCATGCGCTACGAGAAAGAAGCTTACCGTGGCCATGAGGTAAGGACTGAACAAGAGAACCAATGCATTGGTCAAAGACACGAGGGGATCCGTCATCACTTCCGGCTAATGTTAAGGCTCCGTCAAGGATCGAACACACCATTAATGGAACGTTGCAATGAACTGGATGGGGTAGAGATCGAACATGGTGAGTTGGTGGGATGGAATAGGTATCAATTCCATCCTTGAGGTTTGAGGTAAAGAGCAGTCGCTCATCAGCTGATAATGTCGCATATCCACTATGGGAGTAAGTGAGCATGGATATCAGTGTTGCTTAGTTTCACGTACATGCGATGCCGAAGGCCATGGGTCCACCTCATGGACCATGGGCTGATGGTATATGCCACGCTGCGAATGAACGGTGTAGCTATCCAATAGTGCACAGGAATTTTAAGTACTCACACTTCGTGGTTTTCTAGATAACATACAAGGACAGCCTGGCCTTTGTCGAAAAATGCAATGCTTCTTGCGATATATGGCCTCTGCGGTGCACCTGCGACAAGTAATAATTGACCATTCACATCAATGTCCCAAACTTTCAAGCATCCTCCGCCAACCGTTGCAAGTCGTCTCTGATGGGCATCGAAAGCTATCCCTTCTACTTCAGTCTCATGTGCCTGTGTCAAAGAGGCAAAGTCAAAGGCAATCTGCATGTGTATGAAGTAACAGCAAGGAAAATAAAGAAGAAAACACACCGCGTCTCTGTGGCTCCGTCGATAAAGTTGTACCGAACCATCGGCGCTCGCTAGTGCAAAAGCCCCAGTAGCGGAATCAGGATTAAGGGGTGTCCAGGCTAAAGCACAAACAGGCCCATGAAAGGGCAGGTAGAGGTTCTGGACCTCCTTCCCGCTTTTCATGTCCCAGACGACTAGATACCCATCGTCAGCTGCCAAAAGAAAGTGAATTGGCTATGGGATGGTGGCAAGGAGGAAGAGGTCGAACCACCACTGAGGAGTAAGGCGCCATCAGAACTGATGCAAAGCGCATTTATCGGCTTCGTGTGGCGAGTAAGAGTGTGCTTCAATACGAACTGCGTAAAGAAGGATAAGCGATCATGATGCTGCTAGTACAGCGACGTCGAGTGCTCATGGTGGGAAGTGGCATAGCAAATAGGCGATAAGATGGTACACAGAAATTGACGAAGGTGATTCATGAAGGGGCCTTAAAAGCTCTGAGACAATAAGCGGTGTGCATACAAATGTATCCATAGTTTCAGCTATTTGTCGGTAGGGTGAAGGGCTACCCTGAGGACGAAAGCGAAATATGTGAGCATCCTTCGTTTTTTGATTGTCAGGAACAATTCCTTACCGTCGAAATACGGTGCCTAAGTATTGCTTCATTTTGATTTTCTTTTGTTCTGGTTCCTCGGGCTCCTAAGGTTTATATTACACATGGTTTAAAGCAAGACTAGATGACTAGATAGCTACATATTTACAATAATAAAACTTAATGCTGTGTCGTTGTTGGGGATGGCAACAAAAGAGCTGATGTATGTGGAACGGAAGAAGGAATGCGAAGGGTTTACTGGGAACTTTGCCTGCGGGAGATGTTTAGGGCAGGCCAACCGTCCTCCGGTTGGCCTGCCCTAAACGTCTCCTGTGGGCAAAGTTCCCAGTAAACCTACGCAAACAACCTCCGTACTCAACCAACAACCACTTGTATGTAGCACTACTCATCATCGACGCATCATTGATAGCAACACCGTCCTTGATGCTTGGCACATTACCTGCTGTAGCTACGTTGTATTGTACTTTGCATAAAATGATGAAATTTCGGCAATGTGGAATGGAGCTAGTGTCGTCACTGGTTAACTTTGAGTCTCTGACAATAGGCAACAAAAGAAAATACCGAACATCCGTAAGACATACTACGGGTGGGGCGCACGGTGTTCGACAGAGGTACGCCCTTTTGGTTTCTGTTTGAATTCAAGTCTAGCTTTTTTTGCTGGACAATTAGATGCTTCGTATAAATTTCTCCATGGCTTTCCGTAGTGAGTCCATCCAATACACTATTCCTACAATCTCACTGCTTATCTTTACAACTTTAGCTCGAAATTCCGCAATGATCTCATCCATTGCTCGCGCCTTACCATCGACGGTATTGTCATATGAAAAACATCTCACTCTCACGCAACTGGTATCTGCTTTGCGCTCTGTTCCAACTTGCCGCAAACGGGATGTAGAAGTAAGGCCTTCTTTCCCCATTGGATTTAACTAACTTAGTGAATCTGTAGGAGTCTTCAGAGATAATAGAGATCTTGGGGTCAGGACGTATCAAGCGCCAAAAATTAGTGGGTTGAGTTATTTCTCCGTTACCGGTACTGACCTATTTCTTTGTTAGTCTGACGAACTGCATGGCAGCACTCCGCTTGCAGGTCGGGCAGAGGATCCGACCATAATGGTGAGTGTCCTTCCAAAGTATCCCGTGAATAAAACTGAATCCTTAGGGCAGGAGCTAGATGTTTTCGATTCCAGGCTCAGCAGCCTCACCGATGTGAACCTGAAGGCCATTGACAGCCCCTTTACCATTGATTGCCTAAGCGCTGGCAACCAGGCAGCTCTCATGGACTGTCCCCCCAAGAAATTCGCGCAAGGTCGCAACGACATGACGGACTGCTCAGATGGTGCTGCACCCCTTGTCACCATTCCACCCAGCTCTCTCCTCGATCTTCCGAATGAGTTGCTTATGAATATTATGGAGGGTCTCCCGGGCGAGACGTTACTTGCACTCACTAAAGTTTCGTCAAGAATCTGAAAGCTTGCTGCTTTGATCTACCTCCAGTGCCTAGGGATCATTGTTCCACAAGAAAACCACCACCACACTGTCAATCTCCGCGATCAGGTGCCCTCACCTGCCGTACTTCTCCTCTCCTCGGTTTCCCTGTGCCGAGAAGTCACACTCATATGCGATCTATATTTCTTGATCCAGTACGAGGATGCACTCAGCCTCTTCTGTTCGAAGACGTCGGTTGTTACGGACGTAACTGTTTTCGTCCCTGACAGCGAGCTAAGCCTACTTGTGCTGCCGCAGGTTCCTGGCGTGTTGCGGCACTTCCTCATTGCCCTCTCACACTCCCAGAGTTGCAAGGCAATCGCAATTAATGTACTATATTGCTCATTCATCCAGTGATCCATTTCTACCATTATGCGGCAGTGGGCGCATGCGGGCGTCGAGGAAAAGGAGGAAAAGCAAATACTGGCGCTGATGAAGACCATCACTCGGGTGGCGCTGAGCACTGCATTGTTCGAAAGGGTGGGGTTGTTAAAAGTTGGGCAGATGCTCTTGAAGGGACCATCAGTCGTTGATTGCCACCTGACCTTCCATTCCAGAGTAAATGTCAGCAAAATTCTGTCTGGGACGTCGTTTCCAGCGTTACAATATTTGCATATTTCAAGCCCCTTTCCCGTCAACCCTTCTGTTCCATTCCTGCGTCGGCACGAGAACTTGAGGGTTGTGGGGCTTTTTGGCACTGATGCTCATGGCATAAGTTCGTCACGGCATTATCTGTTGAAACGAGTGGAAAAATTGGCCATGCCAACCGTCTGCTTGCCTCGTCTGTCCACCCTGCAGCTGTTGGCCTATTATTGTGCCTGGCTCCCGGCTTTCAGTGCAAGCCCCTTCCCGCTGGGATGTGTGTCCCTGGTTCCGACAAAGTGGTGTCCAAAACCCTCCGACATTTGCGATACACTGCAGGGCCTTTGTTTGTGCTTAAAGTCTCTAGCTCTTCTTGAGCTATCGATGGAGCAGCTAGACATTACCTTTCCCTATGGTACTGGTGCCCACCTTCGTCAGTGCCATCAGGCAGCTACTCCATGCTCGATCCCCGACGTCCACCTGCCCAAAGTCAAGAATGTAACCTTGGACTTTTTTTTCCAGCAGGAGTCGTTTACTACAGTACGTTGCTTCCGGTAGCTTGATATCCTATTCTAATTTGAGTTATGCAGGAATATTTCTCTCAGTGGATATCTGCATTCCCTGATCTTCAAACGCTCACGATTTCCGCTAAAGAAATGCCTGGAGATCTTGATGGGGACCTCAATAAATTCCTTCTGGGCCTCCGAAAAAAATCACTCAACTTTTCTCACTTTCGTAATCCATCAGGGACCTGGTCTTTTAAGTGTGATAAATGGACCTTAACTACATGAAGTCCTGTGTTACCATATATTAGAGTGTACCGTGTAGCAATATAGTACAACCCGTTTGCACCTCTATTTACCTTTCCCCTCTCCTTCAGGCTGATGGTCACGCACTCTACTTACATTCTTCAGGACCCCTCGAACGAAGTCTTTGGTAGCCCAATTATGTTGATACCTTGCTAGAATTGGAAACTCGCTCGACATCTAGGATAATGTTCACTTGAATGATATTTATGTAGACTGGCAGTAGAATACCTTCTTGCAGAATAACTCGATCACATCATTCTTCTGCTTATCAAAAGGCACGTTGGGAAGGTTTTGTCGAACTTCTGAAGATATGTGAGTCTGAGGAGGTTTAAGAAATCATTCAGGCATGTATTGAATAATTTACAATTTACCTGAACTTTTTGATAGAATTCATCATCCCAGGCCAGCGTCGCTTTCAATGAATAGCCTCCTCGCTTTAATCGTGACAATTCTCCCTTTGGTTTAGGAATTTTAGTGTCCACAGCCAGTGCTTCGACGTTGAGGGGTAGTTTTTCGGGAGGCCAGGTCCGTCGCATTGTCATAGCAGAATGTGAGCGAGGCTTCTCTTGGGCAAAGACAGTGCGAACCGTAGCCATTGCATACAATTCTGTGGATGTGCAGGGCTTCACTACTGCTTTTACATATTACAAAGTGTTGTTCCCATTACGGGATGTATTATTCCTATTTCGGCATAAAGTCAATATACAAGACATTTGCATATAAGGTTTCCCAGGAAACATAATCTTTTGTTTGCGGTAATTATAAGTAGTGAGCAACAATTCTCGAAAAACTGTATCTTCAACATGAGGAAACGCGACGGCCCGCAGCTCTGTTATTGTGCATATTATAGCTGTAAAGGCAAACTGGTTAGTGCCGAAGATTGGTTATTGCACAACCAGCTCTTGGAAGCTGCCCAGCTGCAAGCCTTGGAATCCGAAGTTGCTTGGATCGTGCTTATTGATATACAACCCCTCGGCAAGCCAGCAACCGCGTCTGGTGCCACCTCCCACCGCAAAGGCTCACAGGCCTCACACTCCACATCCCCATCTTGTCATACGAAGCTAGTTCAACTGCTTTCAGCCCCCACAGACAACGCTCATACCTCCCAACCTTCTTCCTTGCCCTCGCAGACCTCCAAGGCAAAAGAGATCTATCGAGAGTTATTCCGACTTGATATAACCATGCACGAACATCTTCAGAGCACAACTGAAGCCCTCGAACAGTGGTCTCATGGAAACAAACTCACAGCTTCCTTCAAACTGACTTCACGCTTCCTCACCAGAAGGGAAGCTCGGCAGTTTTTGCTTGTAGAAGCGAGCTGGCTTCGAGACACCAAGGCGCGGATTAAGGCAGTGAAACTGTACAACGATGCAGCAAATGCACTCCTTTGGAAATCAATGGTCGAAAGAGCTGATGTCACACTAATGGCTATATCTAGCATGCTAGAGAGCTGGGCACGGGAAGAGGAGAGTATGGCGAATTCCCCTGGTTTTTATAGCACTGGTGAGTATTTCCCTAAAAATCCCAGTGAGGGTGCTCAGACACAATATCAGAGAAGTTCTTTTCCCACCCGCTTTGAACCGCGAACGCTGGTATTGTTGTGGCACTGTTTATGGCTGTTGCCCTGAACCTCCTTGGGAACGCTGCGCGCTTGCAATGTAACTTCATTCTCAGGATGATGAGGGTTGCACTCGGAGCGTTCCTTCAAGATCCAAATGACATAAAATTACTCGATAAGATACCAACCGACATCTGAACAGTCAGAAAAAAGTTTGGTCTCGATCCTTCTATCACGATTTTTGCCAGTTGCCCTTCGTGCTACTTTGCTCATTCACCGACGAAAAGAAGCGGAAGCAGCGTTGATATTTATCCGGCACGGTGCTCCTTCAAAAGATATCCTGGAAGCAAACCGTGTGGGGCGCGATTGACGAAATTCGGGGTTAAGGATCAAGAAAGTGTACGGGTTCCTATCAAACCCTATCCCATGCAGAGTTTCAGGGCATTTGTGGGAGGGCTGTATTGCCGGGCAGGGATCGAAGAAGCAATTATTCGAACCAAAGAATTGATCTCAGAGGGTGAAGATATCTGGGATATTACCGAAGCGAATGCCATCCAAAATTTGCCTGGTCCAGATGGAAACCGGTTCCTAGATTGCGAGGGCGAAATCCGGACTGTCTGGAGTTTGAGCTATGATGGGTTCAATCCACTTAGCAACAAAGCTGCGGGGAAAGCGACATCAGTGGGGTCACTGGCTATGATGTGCTTAAGCTTACCACCAAGCATTCGATATCGGTCAGAGAACATTTATCTTAGCATCATACCCAGACCGCGACAGCCTACACTTGATGGCCTAAACCCCTTTCTTTCACCTCTGATCGACATACTTGATGAATGTTATCATAGAGGCACGTGGTATAGCAGGACCGCCCAATGTCCAGAGGGACGACGATCACGCGAGGCTGTCGTACCCTTGGTTGCCGACCTTCCAGGTTCCCGGAAGGTGTCGGGTTGTGCTGGACACTCCGCCACAAGGTTTTGCTCGATCTGCTATCTTAAACAAGAAGATATCAACAACACCGAATTCTCAACCTGGAGACACGTTATGTACGCGGAACATCTTGAAGCGGCCAAGGCGTGGCGAGATGCACCAAACAAATCGAAACGGAAACAGCTGTACAAGGCGAATGGCGTACGATGGTCGGAGCTTCTACAGCTTTCATATTGGGACCCTACCAGATACGTAATTGTAGATGGCATGCATAACCTGTTCCTCGGACTTGTCAGGCATCACTTCCATGAAATTATTGGCACCCAGTGGAGGGAGCCCGCCGTAGATAAAGAGTTCCAAGACAAACGGGTTTCGGAGAAGGAGATTAACAATGGGAGACGTATCTTTCAAGCCTGCCCCACCAAAGCAAAGCTCCAACGCCTAACGATTCCAGTCCTCCGGACTCTCTGTATAGAATATGACACCCTAGATAGGGTCCCACAGGATGGCGAGCGTATCAAGAAAAAACAATGCATCGAAGCTCTCCTGGTAAGGGGTTGTAAATATATAACCATTTGCAACCTCAAACTCACCTACACCGCAGTCTAGAACAGCCTCCATAAGCAGGCCTTCGAGCAAGGATAGCGTCGGGCTTGAGGGAGACTTGAGTCTAATTGATGCAGACCCAGTCGCCGATACTGAGGGTACAGCGGGCATTGGCAACAGGCCTATGCTAGATACAAAAGATCTACTTCAGATACAGGCGGATATCGCAAGCACGATTAGACCGACGTGGAGAACCAGCCCACCAAAGAACTTCGGCATGCCTATGCAAGGTAAACACAAGGCGGACGAGTGGAGGGCCTGCATTGAATTTGACCTTCTGGTGTCGCTGGTGAAATTGTGGAAGTATTCGGGCAGTGGAAGCTCTGTGGAAAATCCTGAGAAGGCACAGCAGTGGAAGGTGATAGAAAGCACAATGGGCCTTGCAGCAGCAATATGTTGGGCGACGTCTTACCGAATGTCGAACAAGCATGCTGAGAAGTGCAAGCTTTACATGGCTCCGTACATCCGGGGCTTGCGCGAGCTTCGCCCTCACATGGACCTTCATCCGATTCATCATAATGCACTCCATCTCCCTGATTTCCTTCCCGAGTTTGGACCAATGCACAGGTGGTGGATGTTCGCGTTCGAAAGGCTTATCGGAACCCTTCAGAACATCAACACCAATTTTCACTTCGGTAAGTCAACGAGTGCCACGCACCAACAGGGCTTACATTACATTTACAGGGCAACTAGAAGTAACCATGCTGAAGACATTCTGTGCAGCAGCAGAGCTAAAAGCATCCCTCCAGTGCCCTGACTGTCCCAAAATTCTTCAGCAAAGCATACCAATCCTACAGGATTGTTTTCCGGACCTGAAAGAAGGGACTTTGATGCACGACATTCAAGCGATGGGTACACCAACCCATAATAAAACCGCTAGCGAGAAGACTATTACCCTGCAGGATGACGTGCGACAATCATTCAGACGGTTGGCTGGTAGTCGCGAGTCAAGATTTATTGATTATACGAGGTACTCCATTAGAGGCAATGAATTTGTGCCTAGATACACAAGTGTGCGTAACAGCACGATCTTCTATCAGCCACAAGATACGATGCTCCTAGTACCTGCCGTTATACGACAGATCTTCTCGCCAAGTAGTAACGTCGACTTGGTATTCCTGGCAGTTCATCGACACTCCCCAGCAAGCTGGCAGCCGGACAAGCGAGATCCCTTCGCAGAGTTTCCAGATTTTGGTGCCAGCATCTGGGCAAAAGGAATACAAGATCAGGTCGAAATAATTCAATCAACTGAACGGATATATGCAGCAGAGCTTCAAAGGTGGGACTTGGATAAAATGGTTATGAAACCCATTATTGAGGTATGTCGTATGTATGTCATACAGCAAGCTTGGTGTTAAAGTGGATTTTGTAGGACTATTAGACACCATTAGGAAAAGCGATAAGCATGGCTGGGCATATCTCACCAAAGAGAAGGGTTAGTAAATTTGTTAGTAAAGGCTTATTGCTTCATTCTGCGGCTTATCGGCGGGAGTGTATCTATCGTTCTATGTACCATATTTTTCATTATCAATGCACACGCATGGTGGTTTATTGTAAAGAGGAGAAGTTGTTTGTGTAGGTTGTGCTGAAGCTTTGGGCGGCAGCATTGTTTAGGGTAGGCTAGTCCCGAGTCAGTTAGGGTTAAGGTTAACCACGGGCAAATATTACACAGCCACTGAAATTTGACCTACCCTAAACAATGCTGCTGCTCAAAGCTTCGGCAAAACCTACACAAATAACTTCTCCTCTTTACAATAAACCATGTCGTACCAGTAGAGTGTATAGACTAGAGTAATACTGCCAGGTAATATAGCTTTATTGCATGGATCCCTAACTCCCGAACAAATCCATGCGCGGAGGCTAACACAAAGCCCCTACGGTGGATGCGTATGGGTCAGGGAATGCACTCGCTTTTACCTTCTTTATCAAAGCCTGCTGATACGCCCATTTACTTATGTAGGCCTCCTTTGCCATCTTTAATTTAAGCTGTGGTAAGTTATACTTTAATACACTGCACCTCCCCACAAACCCGTGCGCGGAGGCTAAGACAAAGCCTCTACAATGAATGCCCCGGGGCTATGTAGCCAACGGCGTGCTATGGCGTTAGAACGCGTACTTACGCGCCTTTTTGCACTAGGGCAGCTTACCTCCAGGATGGCGCGTACCGTAGGCTAAATCATTTCTCAAAAAAAAAAAAAACGAGCACTCACAGCCCCATGTAGATGTGGACGGGTCGCGTTTTTTCACTGTACAAGGACCCCCCAGGCCTTTTGGCAGCTGTTGAAACTGTGGTCATCCTGAAGACTACGCTGAGGATTGAGCCCATGTTGGAGGAGGCTATTGCTGCAGAAGATGCGAGGTATGAAGCTGGGGAGGGGGATGCAGAGGGAGCGGAGCTGGAGGTGGGCTTTGGTTCACCCGTAGACCCAGAGCCTCCATGCAAACGCAAGCGCACTGAGGTATGTTCCTATCTGGATCCTCCCTATTGCCACTGATCACCCTCGATGCTGTGCATATCCCCCCCGAAAAACTCGCGCTCACAGCGGCTGAACGACCCCCACCCACGCTCGCTGAAAAGAGCCGGTTATCGGTGAAATCCATTGATAAAAGGCGCCAAGAAGCCGCTGCTGCTGCCCGCAAGAGGAGGAAGCGAGTCGAAAACGCCCTTGCCAAGTTCACCGCGTTTAACTATGCACCCAGCAGCGTAACGCAGGGTCGCTTGAAGGACGTGGGTTCAAGTGAACTCCCATTTACCGCCGACGACCTTCCTGCTGCCGGCGCCAGCTCTTATGTTGGGAAAAGGAGGACCTCGCAAAGGAAAAAGCCCTGGACACTCAGCTATCTGAGAAGCATTGGATTCAGTGTGCGAAAATGGGACGGGGTGTAAGCAAATCTCATCATCAGCCATTGATCCCTACCGACTTGCCCAGAACACCGCATATTCTATCAGATGACGGCAAACGCGCCTTCATGATACTTGCTGGGGCGCCGAAAAGCTGGAGCGGCGTAGTTGATGCGGCTACCGCAGCCATGGAAGAGTTTCGGGACGAGGGGATTCGATTGGGTGTGTTCAAAGCGGCTGACCTGTCGCACCAGAGAGGTGTATTTTTGGCAACGGCAACTGGGGTCTCATTTGGTGGAGGGCAAACGGTGCGCCCCGCCCTCCTGGCTAACAAACTTACGCCAAATACTTGTGATGTTAGATGCCAGGAAATTTAGCCCATGGTCCAACCGCCCGTAGACTCTATGATACCCTACTGAGTAATGAAGCAGTGAAAAGAATCGCAGGCTTTCAAAATAGTACGTCACCATCCCTCCCAACGTGTTTTTTCCTCTCCTACCCATCCCCTAGGCGCTCTTGCTTCATTTGCTCCTAAGCTATACCAATATGTGGCGTCAAAACTTAAGCTCTTATTCGAGCGCTACCCATGGCTACGGCATAACTTTGCCAACAGCATCTTTCCTGCAACCACCTTCAACTGTGGGCCCGATACGGAATGCCTTGATCACGTCGATGACGGTAATCTCTCACACTTCCTCTGTGCCATCACCACCCTTGGAAAGTATGACCCGAGGTTTGGAGGGCATCTCATCCTGTTTGTGCTGAAGTTGATTATCGAATTTCCTCCTGGTTCAACAATTCTTCTTCCATCGGGGACCATGCCCCACGGTAATACACCGATTCGAGCCGGTGAAACACGCCTTTCAATGACACAGTATTGTGCTGGTGGCCTGATCAGGTGGGTTGACTATGGTTTCCGATCAGTCAAGTCACTGCTGGCAACAAAGGATGGACGGGAACGGCGGGCAGCAATTGATGGTCCCCCTGGGTCGCGGTGGAGAATGGCACTCAATCTTTTTTCAAAAGTCGATGAGCTATTACAAGATCGTAAAACTATATTTTCTAAGCCATAAGTAAATATCATTTGTAATGAAAAAAGTATTCTACAACCATACACCCATCTGAGAGTTTGGAAATACAATACCAATTATGAAACCCCTTAAGGGTCTAGTAATTATAATACATAAGGGTAATAGCGCTCTCGAGTTGAACATGACGGCAGGATCGCTGTCATCCGTAGCGCAGCTCACAATTTAAAGGCATCCTGGAGATCTCCTCAGTGGGTGGGAGAGGGTTCAGCCATGGTAGAGCGCACCTTCGAAGGAATTGGCTTGGGCAGCATGTCACGTTTGACGCGGGATTGCTGCGATTCGGTGAGACCCTTCCACCACAGGCTACTATAGAAGTTGCAAGGCAGTCCACGAATTACGGAACGAAAGTTAGAAGAGCCCGACGTTGACCCGGACGCCACGAAAATACGTTGGAGATGAGTATTCCCCACCGGCTGAGGAATCACCCGCCCTGCAGTCTCCACCATCTCCCACATCTGACTTATCTCTTCATTGATCCATACCTTAGGAATGCGACGGATGGTTTTAGGGACGATGCCATGCGCCTCCGTCTCCGTTTCGTCGGAGCTCATGCCATTTTGGCCCAGTGCTTCGTGGATGACCTGAATCTGACCCCAGAGGCGTGTATCTTCGGAGTGCCTCTCCTCAATAATCATACCACGCCGGTGAAAGGTCTATGTATGACCGTCAGTATTATCCATTAATGGTAAAAGGGTCGACTGTTACGCACCCCGATTCGGCGACTAACGCACCTATTCACCTTGCTGCGTTTTTTGTCGCGAACAAAAACCCTTGACGCCTTTTGTTCATATGTTTCTGATGAACCCGCTGGAGGAGGAAGGCTATCCTTATAAGCTCGTCGTATACGACTCAGCTTTCGTGTGATGAACTTGGTAAGGTTTGCTACGTCGTCCCATTCTGAACCATGAGGAATGCTGGAAAGGATGCTGGCTTTGAAATCGTTGGCCAGCTGGAAGGCCATCATGTCGTTCCAAGGAGTAGTGAAAGGGTTAAGCCAGTCGAATTTCGGGTTATCGAGTGTAGGGCCACCCCTTCCGTCATGGTTGAAACCATCAAGGTCGTAAAGGGGCAGCGGCTCGGGTATAGCTTTGCTCTTAAAACCTTTCACATTCAGGTATTGCCGAAGCAACCTCTATTGGTCATGTCAATGTGTGGAAGGAATCTGAAAGGTACAGCTACACACATGACAAACATTATCGATCTTCGACCGTGGACAACGCTTTCGGCAGGGCGCCTTGGAATAAGGTTTTTGATGGCTGTCATCTTCATCATCAGCGTCGTCCTCTGAGTCGTCGTCATCGCCATCATCATTGTTCCTTTCCATTTGTTTGCCTCTTTGCATATCACTGGCCACTTGATTGCTTATGCACTTGCCTGGGACAATAGAGCCGGAGGAAACAGGATCATGATGCTCTTCCAACGCTACGAGGAATGCATCCTTCACTGTAGACGCTAACTGCGATAAGGCTGGGGTCCAATCCGGTGTCTATGGATGTAAGCGATGCCAGTCAAATTTACTGTCTGTATCAAGATGAAAGCCTACATACCTCTGATGAGGAGGCACGGTTTACAGCATCGAACACTGTCATGTCGATCATTCGGAGAGCTGAACTCCAGAAGCCTCCCTACCGCAAAATATAAACGCCTGCTCTATGGTTTCGAGAATGGACTTACTCTGGGGACCGAGTGAACGCTAATGGTATCAGTGTGCTTGGTACTTGCCAATGACACAGGTTTTGAAGTTTGGCCCGCGCCGTCAATTGCCATCTGTCATGCGTTGATGAGCACTTAAAGGGGAATCATTTCTCGAAACTTACATCTGAACTTGCATTTTCTCTTTGATAAACAGTAGTTGCATTTCAACTATGGGTAAGAGGGGAGGGCACCTGTCTAGGTGGGGTCGAATGATCCTCTTGTGTCTGCAAGCCCCCAATGGGCAAATTCTACATGTAATAGGAATTAAGTTGTAGAATATAACTAGCGCTTTGAGGTCCGGTCCTAAGGACCGGAAAAGGACCGCAAACCGGACCGGACCATAACCGGTTACGTAGGACCGCTGGTCCTGGTCCTAGTTAAATTCAAATAAAAAAACCGCAAAAAACCGGTTCAAATGAACCGGTCTTAATCGGTTTAGACCAGTCAGGGTATCCCCCTGCATAACCACGTTCAGGGGCTACAAAATGACCAAAAATTTAAGCAAATCGGTCAAGAATTGAGTGAGATATCATCAAAACCGACTTTGAACGAAAGTTTGATGATATCAAACTCGGTTTTAATGATATCTCACCCATTTCTTGGCCGATTTTCATAACTTTTTGGGTCTTTTGTTCGCATTTTGTAGGGGAACGTGTGAAAAAGGTGGTTATGACCGGTTATGACCTGTATGGACCGCAGTTCAGTTATGAACCAGTTGCAACCGGTTACGGTCGGTTTTTTGTGGTTTTTTTCGGTCCTGGTCCGGTTCTTTGGCCATTTCCTTTTATAGATAACCGGTCCGGTTATCGGTTCACCCAAAAATGGCAAAAAAACCGGACCGGACCGGACCTCGAAGCGCTAAATATAACGCGATGGGAGTGCATACCTGATGGTACTCACGGCCTAAACCCTCACTCTGGCAGTTTGATCGCCCCTCTGAATTCTCATCCAACTCCATCTACCAAGATGTAAAGATGGACAGTATGGTATTACGTGACTATAGGTGACATACCTGACTGTCCTCACGATTTAGACCCTCACCTGCACCGCTCGTATGCTCCTCTAAATTCTCGTCCAACTCCATCTACCGCAATATAAAGGGGTTAAGCTGTGAAGTATTATGTGACAGATATACATACTAGTACCTGACGGTTACCGCGATTTAGAAAGCCCTCGCCCCCGCCCCTGCCGCCCGAATGCTGCTCTAGATTCTCGTCCAACATCATCTGCCATAGAATGGTGAGTTTTGAAAGGAAAAATGTTTTCCACCTACCTCTGGAAGTGGGACACCTCCCTGCGAACTGCTCGGATTTTCTGCACTGGGGTGAAGAGATATCTCCAGCGAGAAAGAAGTAAGTATCAATGCATATGCTCTGGGTGTGGGAATACCTGAACATATCCACCCAGAGCTCTATTTGATGGGCTTGAGCCCATGTGTTGGAAAATAGTAGCAGCTGGGATTTCATTGAATCCTTGTGGCCGGCTATTCTGCAGAATCCAGAGTCAGGAAAAGAGAGCTAGATAATCTTGCGACTTACGGTGAGCGAGCTGATGGGAAACTGTACATCCGTCTGACGGAAATTTCCTAGATGTGAACATCGGGTGATGAGGTTGAATGCTAGTACGCACTTCGGGTTGTCCCATAACAGTGTTCTCATTCATCGGAAAATCCTGCGAGTAGTCATTAAAAGAGCCTGCAGCAATGAAGTGACCATAAATTACCCTCATATTCTGACCATTTTCAGACTCATTGCTAGTGCTTCCTAAACCACTTATACTCTGCATGGTTAAACATCTGCATGGTCATCCAAAGTAGAATTTGTGCGGTTTCACTAACCTTCGCGAAATTGACAAGGGTACCAAGGGTACCAAATGTAGCAGTGTTTTGACTGATTCATGGGGCTTGTTCATCAGTTGGAATTGGCTATCATTTCAATAAGTCGATGCAGGCAGAAGTAATATAAAGGAAAGAGAATCTTACACTGCTTGGACAAGGAGCCGCTTGCCTATCCCTTTCAAGCGTTAGGGCCGATCCATCAGGACTGCTGAATAAGCTAATAGATGGCGCGTTAGAAGTCAAGGCAAACGGGGCTTGTATGGAATCGGGGGTTTGTGCAGCCCTGCCAGAGGGTTCCTGCGTAGAAAAGTTATTAATGTATAAAAGGAGAAACAAACGGGGAAATACAACCTCTACAATACGAGGGTCCAGCTGCAGCTGCAAATGACCACCAGATGGCGGCTGCGCTTCCGGGGTCAGGGCGCTGGTGTGAGGGTCGTTCAAAGCCTTCACAACTTTGTGCCCACCCTTTCAATGGTCAGATCGTTTGCGCGATGCTGCCAACACTTGAGTAAATGGGTTGCTTGAGGTTGCTGGCTGAGGTTGCATGCTAGATGATGAAGGGTTATGAAGGGGGTCATCGGAACCCTCTACACTTTGGCGCTTTTGATGGAAACCTGACAAAGCCCGAAGATATGGATGGGGAGCTTCCCTTGGTGGAGGCTGAGAGGTCATGCTGAGCACAGATATTGAGCGATAGTTAACAATGAGATCCACTGGAAAGGTGATACTATAGCGATTGTTGTGAATATTAATGGGATTCATAGCGCCCAAATATTTATACGAGACACGACAATTGACCATCGCAATTACCTACGGGTAGACCAGTAAAACAATTATTCTCAATGGAAATTTGAAAACATACATAGTAGGGCAACGCACACCAATCTGTCATCACTGACAACACAGCTTTGCTATTGTTCAGTGCATACTCTCATTTTCAATCCATAACAGTTTCCATTCCATAATGAATCCTATTACTTTATTATCTCAGAATTACACTCCAGACTGGTGTATCTGAGGGCGGAACTGAGGGCAGAACATGCTTGCATATTACCAGTCAAATTAATCTGTACCTAAACCTATTCTCGTTAGCATTATTAGCACATTTTCATTAGCTAAACTAAACATTTCTGTAGTCAAGGGTCATCTAAGTTTCGGCCATCAAAGTTTACCTGGGAATTTTGTGTCGTAAAGGTTATCCCTGGGCCCAAAGTTTAAAGTTTTTTTGTTGATACCCACAAACACAACTAACCTTTTACAGATGTTCTTTTGTAGCCCTATTTAGTCTATTTGATGAGCTGGCATGATTAGCAGGCAAATAGACAGTACATAGAAACGAAACAAAGTCCTAGTTAATTTGATGAACTGGAAATTTTCACTAAGTAACTATGTTTGAACATCACGATAGCCACTTCCATAGTGGAACTCCCCAACCACATCACCCAGAATGTCAATACAAGTTCGGATGGATGACGCGCGCTCTGAAGATTTTGCTGCCTCTCCCAACCCTCTAAGCATACCCAGTAAACTGTCAACTTGCTTCTCAGCAAGCCGGAGTCGTTGTTGGAGAATATAGTGAGCTGAAGCAAGTCGCTCGATGGCCCAGTCTTGCCCTTATCATGAAATGAGCTTGGGTTTGAATGAATAGAATGTAACTTACGGGCCAACTGGTCAG
>QLOJ01000329.1:0-12608 GCA_003313625.1 Tricholoma saponaceum
TTTTTACCAACCGTTGGAGTCGGCTTTGGTCCTTTTGGATTCCAAAACAAAGTGTTGAGTTCGAGTTTGCCCCCACTTTGCTGCGATCTTTGTTCCACCACATTTTTCTCTCATGGAATATACCTCCCAATGTAGATTGTACTAATTCGGTCCACACTACAAAGCGCATATAGAGTCGATATGAGGTAAGTACTTAGGATCAAATATGATGTTGCAAAAGAAAGGTCTAGACTCGAATTCAGTGACCTCTTCTCAAATGTTTGGCTGAAGGAATATTAGAGGTCAACATTGAACGTTGAACAGGGACAATCGCAGCATACGCACATGAATCTGATCTGCCACTAACCTGGGCTGATGATTCGTTATTTGAGCTCATGGTGACTGTTGTAGTAGTATTGCCGGAGTTGGTGTTCGTAATGTGATGTGAGGTATCTATAGTATTCTGATTTCCTCCAAAAGATGTCATCACAAATGTGCCTTGAGATGACTGAATGTCGGGGAACTGTGGAAGTGAGCGCCTAGAAGGAAGAACATGTGCAACTAATTTTGCGTCTGATGACCCACGGGAGTCCTCTGCTACATGCCCGATAATTTCATGCGCAGTCGCCGAGCTTTGCTCAGATGCTGTCGGGTAGCGTTGAGCATGTTCTACTTGCATATTATGTTCTCGGAGAGCTTGCAGAATTTCTCTGTTACGTGATGCAATAGTTGCCAAGTGTTCCTGAATGGTGATGTTCGACTGAAGCTGGAGACAATTGTATCAGATCAGAGATATCTCTGTAACGTAGACCATAGTACTCACTCCTAAAAGACGTAGCTTATATCTCAGAGTTTCTCGGAATTCCTGGATCTTTCGAAGGCCGTCTTTGCGGGTAATGATGCGCATAATGATAGTTTTTTTGACTTCTCTCTTCACGAAACGTTCGATGGATGCCAATGTGCTGGGGAGAATTACGATTAACTTGACGAACGGCGATCATATGTGTTCACTCACTTGAGTAGCTGTTGTAAAATGCTGAGCAACTCCGTCGGTATAGCAGTAGCACTACGGTCAGCAGTAGTGAGGCTATGGCATTATGGTGTTTAAAGTGCACAATAAATAAATGTCAGCAATCATACGCACGTAGTCACACAATGTAAAATAATGTGTCGCCGAAATACTACCTGTGGTCGCAGGAATTAGTTAGCTTGGTCACCTCAAACAGAAATATTGTCACATACCATTAAAATGGGCATCAAATACCAAAGGCTCATGGCCACAACACTTTGAGGTGTGTTGAGTGTGTCGGTGCAAACTTACAAAAGTGCGGTCGCCGCAAAGTTGGTGCTTATTCCAAGCTTATTCGGGTAAGAGCAACTGATGAATGGATCACGTGCTCCTGAAAACGTGTTACAATAAACATGTTCGGCTGCTCGTCTATGGTGTTTACAGCAGTTTCCGAAAACCTTGACACTCCGTCAATTTTTTTCTCTTGAGCAATATAATAAATTAGTTGATATATGAGATCGGTGATAACCGATTGATGGATTACCCAAAATGGATGGATGAGATCACGTGTCATCAGCGCGTCGAAAACGTCGTTCAGCGCGCGTGTCGTATGTTCACCGATGCTACTCCTTGAAGTTGCCAGGGACCTTTGGAAATATTATTGTGGTTCAACTGCAAGTACATGTGGTGGTTTGTAATGCCCATAATGGGTTTTTGTTGCAGTATTGCTTTTTGGCAGTGCATAAGTCGCTTGCCTCATTCCTCTGAAAACCTCACAGTACTGTAATTCAATGATGCACAGACGGTTACTTTGTAAACGGGGATTCCACACCATATATAGTATATATATATGCCCACCAACAAAATGTTAAACGGTGCAGCCGTTCTTTTATAGTAATCACTGGCACCTCCTCCTCATTCCTCAAAAACCCACAGGACTACAACTCAACAACGCCATGACCATTCCTTTTATAAAGCTGGATTCCACATTGTATATAGTATATCTACATTCACCCCAGCACGCTAGTTGATCAGTGCAGCTGTTCTTCTACAGGGTGCAGCGGTTCATGCACAACTACTTGACCTGGACTCAGAGCCACTAGTGTACATACCCAGGAGTATTCCCATGGTTAAACCCATGGGCCACATGTACCTGTGACTGACCCGGACTTGTGCCATTGGCCCTGGCAACTTCAAGGAGTAGCATCGGTGAACATATGACACGTGCGCTGAACGACGTTTTCGACGCGCTGATGACACATGATCTCATCCATCCATTTTGGGTAATCCATCAATCGGTTATCACCGATCTCATATATCAACTAATTTATTATATTGCTCAAGAGCTGAGAAAAAAATTGACGGAGTGTCAAGGTTTTCGGAAACTGCTGTAAAACAATGAGATTGAAGGCTTGATCACCATTTTGGCAATTGCTAGATGTGTGTACACTTTTTCTCAACCACCACTCCTCTCTCCCTCCCTCCTCCCTCTCTCATTTGGCTGTTGGGACATTTGTTTTATGGTAAAGTAAGTCTATTACATCTGTTTTCCTCCTTTTCATTGTGATACATTTCTAATAAACCTTTATACTTTGTTTTTTAGGTATTTTGCTTGTTATTATTACAATGTCAATGCCTGGGCTTCCTATTCCCCCCTTCCCCTTCTGGAGGGATGTGAGGGGTCTTTTACTGGTGTGGATGGCCATTTTGGGGTGCTGGGAGACCTGTGCAGGGGGATACCTGCTAGATACACCCCTCCATCCTCCCTGTCACCTTTCACTCACTAATAAAGCCCATTAGAAATGATTGGCAGCACCAACCACTACAGGAACACCCACAACAACAAATGATGAACACCACCCAGCCACTGCTCATAGGATGGATGGCAGTGGTATTTGACAGGGAACAGAAAATTTATTGCCAATGTAGAACATACAAGAAGCATCCACCACCCACCACCTCTGCAAACCTCTATTTGCAGGGTGGATAGAGAATGGTAATTGATAAAAATGACAACCCATGCCTACTGACCCAGCAGCAGCACCAGCAGCTACCACCCATGAAATGAAAACAGACCCTGCCATTTCAAGCAGGACAACTATGATGTAGAACCCCCCACCACTGCTGTAAGCAACTGCTTACAGAGTGAATACAGGGTGCTAATGGGTATCCCCAGCCAGCAGGATGACCACATAACAACCCAGCAGATCAACCAACCATGCCAACACACCACCTCCAGCTGCTACTGCTGTGAGCTACCACTTGCAAGTTGGACAGCTGGAGTATGCAGCAACCAATGAAGGATGACACCAACAATCAGGAATGGGGAATAGCCTGCCTGGTCAAACAGTACAACACAGACCTACCACCCCCACCACTGCTGCAAGTGACTGCTTGCAGGGTGAATTGGGGTGCTAAAGGATATCCTATGCTGCTGCCAGTGTAACATACAATGCATGACCCAGAAAAATGATGGTGACAGAGCAGTGAGGGCACAACCAGAAGGAGAGGACAGCTGCCAGCAAGACAACTACAGGACCCAGGACCCCCCACCACCACTGCAAGCAACTACTTGCAGGGTGGGTACAGGATGCTACAAACTGTAGTACACCCTCTGTGATGTTGGCACTGGCACATGATAGGACAGACATGGTGCCTCTTGCAGGGTAGGGAATGTCCTTGAGAATCTGGGATGTATGGAAGGTGGAGGAGGTATATTCTGCCAGGGGAATACCAATGCAATGGCAGGCTGATTCCTGTCAGGCACAGCACACTTTTCTTCTTCTTGCTATATAAGGTACTACAGGTGTATAATATGTATATATAACAACACTTTAGTGTAGCAGTTATATTGCCAGCTTACATTATGTAAGCAACCTGAGGTTCAGTGTTCATGTGTGGCTTGTACCCCTGCCATTCACCAGAAACAACAATGGGAGCAACAAAAGCCAAAATGACAGCCATGAGACACCAGGAATGCTGAAAAACACAAACATGGAGATAATGCTGACAGGGGAGTGATGATGATGACAAGCACAGCACCCCCTCCCACTGCTGTGAGCCACAGCTTGCAGGGTGGAAAGGGGGTGCTAATGGACAGGCTGACAACATCCCCACCTGCCATCTCACTCACAGTGAGACAGGTGGTTTTTTCTTTCTTTTATCTCCATCAGCAAAGTCTGATTTTTCCCACAGTAAACCATAGCACACATGCCAAGCCCATAGTATCCCATAATGTCATAGTTTTGATAAGTGACAATGTAGAACGCTGCAGTACTATGTAATGTTTTCCCTATTTATTTTTTCAGGTACTCAGGAACTATCCAGTGGCATTTTGGCATGGACTGTTTAACTTTGGTTTGACTTACGAGTGAAGTTGGATAACCCTGCCCTCAAGTCACTTCATGTGGTCATGTTGAAAAGGCTGGATCTTAATTTTTGACAGTTCACTGCTTCCTCTCTCATTATACCATATCAATGCATCTTCACTGTCTTGATCTTTTTTTTTGCATTTTCTCATGGCTTTCAAAGGCCTCAATTTGTTCCTCAAGATGCCCTGGCTTGTCATGTGTTGCTTTCACTTCCAGTACACTTTTTTTCTCTCTTGCTAAGCCATGATGAACTAATGCAAATGTTTGTATTTTTGTGTCTCTTAGCATGGGGAGGTTTAGGTGCAATAAGGCCTCACAAGGTATGTATGTATGTATGTATGTATGTATCTGATATATGAGCAATGTCCCTACTAATTATATACTTACTACAGTAGGTATTGACACTCTAGTGCCAGCTGCTTCCCTCATCTTCCCACCCCCCCACCACTGCATGGAACAAGGAGACCCCAGTGGAGTATGAAAGGGACAAGTCACAGACGGCTCATGACTTGCTGCTTACAACGTGCGGAAGGTCACAACTTTGGGTGACCTCTACTGGGGCATGGCTGTGGGCAGGGGTATTCCAACGTGCTACCTAGCTGTCTGCTTCCTTTCGCTGTAACATTTGGTGCCTGTACTGTACTTCAATCACTGCCTTTGCTCAAAACTACATTACATCCCTATATCTATCTAATCTCCCATGAAGATCAATGGATGTTGATATCCCCATCAATCCAGCCCTGTTGCCACATGAAACATTGACCCTGCCAGCACTGTCAACACAATCAACACATGCAGTCTCATTTACTTTACTGCCACTGCCACCACATGCACAATCTGCAACGAGGACAGCAGACTCTGGCCAAGATCCACTCATTACACCACCACAGGACAAAAACGGCCAGTTGACATCAACTGGATATGAATTTTGGGAGTTGTTGTGAGTATTTTTTAGATCTCAGTGCTCTACACATCTGACATGCGCATTCATGTACACAGGGAAACCATCAAACAAAAGAAGCTGCTTCAAGACATGTTGAAATCCTATGAGGTCTGGTTCCTAAAATCAGCCAACTTGGAGCAATTGAGGGAGATTCTGGTAGCTCATGACACTCATCCATCTATCATAAAATGAACCAATTTATAGGTACTCTGACTTTGTTGATGAGCCACTGTCCAGTTGTCCACCTCCCACTACCAATATGTCGCATCCTGCTGCTTTGAACATGACACCAGATGTTCGCCCTCATCCCATCCGTCATCTGGCCCATACACTTGGACAGATCAGCCTTGAAGACAATGATGAGATCTCACTTGTCAATGAGTTTGATGTGGATGGTGCCAATGCAGATGAAGTTCTTGGATATGAAGGTGACAGTGACAATGACAAAGGGCACCAAGCAGGCGATGAATCACAGGAGGAGGAGTCCAGCAGTGAAGATGGAGATACTGACAATGAGGATGATAGAGTCAACCAACGTGAGAGCTTCAGTGCATATCAAAAGCGTGTGAGGGTGGATGCAGCAAAAAGAGCAGAAGGGAATCGGCATTCTGGAGGGCTGAAGACACAGCATGCCATGGTGAAAGCATGGGAGGTAAGCTACCTCTCACTTCTCATCATGTTGGAGTTGTATACTGACATCTAATGAATTTAGGAATTTGTTCAAAGAGCATTGCACAACAATGAGATCAAGGATGCAATGGTCAATGAACACTAGCTCTTGTGTTTCATCAACTTCTCTGCTGAACAATGCAAGCGAGATCTCTGAGGAAATGATATCCCAAGGACATTCCTCAGAGCGGTTTGTCATTTTCTTGTCTGATTGCATATATTCTCTAACAAGTCTCTGCTACAGTCACAGCTGAAGAAGCTCTTCTTCGGTGCCCTTCAGATTCATAAGGAGCAGGATGCCAAAAATCGAAACCTCACACACAAGCACCCAGCCACATCTGTTATTGTTTGGGATGCCATCAAAAATCGCATGAATGAAGCATTGGAAAGGGTGAGGAGGTGAGTGCTAAAATCATGTGAGATAACATTGGGTAATAGCTCACGGTTACTCAACAGCAGACTGGTGCCTAGTGAAGATGCACCTGATATCATCGCAAACACTTTCCTTGCCAAAGTGACACAAGAGCAGCTCAATGCAATTGGCCTTGGATTTCTCCAGCATCATGAATGTGAGTTGCCTCCTTGCTTCTATGTGTCCATTTAGCTAACTATAAAGTTTCAGTACAATCAGTTGTCAATGGTCACCTTGCCTGGACTGTGCAGAACACAACAGGAAACTGTGGCGATGACTTTCGCGCTCTCAAGATTGCCAAGCTCCAGCCTTACACGATGCTTCATCCAAATAAGGAGACTGCAATATTCTCTGTGCTGGGACTGCAAGGTGAGGAAAAGGCTGGGAGGTGAGGGATGCAAACAGTAAGCTTTACTCTTCAGTTGATGTAAGTAATGATACTAATATCCTCAATAGGTCGTAAACCCTGTCTACTCAGTCTTTATCTCACATCTTCGGCCAGAAATGTGCCCTCTCAGTGCATTTGCCTTTTATTATCACTATCTCCACAATGTGAAGGATATTACAAAATCTTTGAAGATTGACTGGTCTGTAAACAAAAGCTGGTGTCAGGTTGATTTTTCTTTGTCTCTTTACTTCTGTGCATCCTCATGAATATTCATTGTAGATCCATGTCTTACATGGCCTGAAATCTCCTACAACACCATATGCAGAACAGAATCTTTACAATCTTTATGTTCAAGCATTTGCAAAAGCTGGCTTTGATTCGAAAATGAAGGTCCATCTTCCTCACCACATCCTAGGGTACAAACAGGAAGCAATGGGGTAAGTATTTGGTGTGTTTCTTGTCACCATGCCACCGACTCAATACTTTGATTCCAGTGTTGATTCCACTGAGACTTCTAAGCTTGGTTGGGTACGGGGTGAGACATTCTTTGACATGTATGCTCCAGTGCTACCCAAGACAGTAGGTATTTCATTTGACTGTCCGATACAAGATGTTGAAGTCAGCTTTGATGTGTAGGCAATTCTCGGTGCCCATGGGTTCAAGGCACATGAAGTGTATGACCCTGTCTGGTGCCATGTTTATGTTTCTGAACAGTTTCTGAGTCTCATATGTCCAATGGCTGAGGGTGTCCATGCAGAAATTGTTGGTGTGTATACTTCTCCCCCCATCAGTCACAGCATGAAAATTTTGATAATTGTTGCTAGGAAAGAAAAATTTGATGGGTGCCATGAATTATTGGTCGATGATAATGAGGACACGTCCTTACATTTTCCAGGTGCATCTCATCCCTTCTCATCTTAACATCGAGAGTGCTGACACCTTGAACCAGTGTGGAGCTGCCATCTATCAGCTTTGCCCCAAGTCAGCTCTATTCAAACTGCTTGCACTTGCAAACAAAGATGTCCAGACATGGATGAGGACAACCTTTCGAACTGCACTCGCAGCACTACAGGCTGCTGCTGGGTGCTCTGTGGATTTAGCATGGCTGCAGAATGAGATTCTCCAATGAGCGCTAGAGGAGAACCAGTGCCTTCTACAGGATCAGAAGGTGCAGATGGAGAGGCTAATGCAGATGATACAACAACACACAGCAGTGCTGTTGCCCACTCAGGGATTCTCTACACAGACATATTCTCATCAAGGTGGGGTTTACAATATTTGATTGATTCGCATCTAACCATGCTGGTAATTTTGTACAGCAGGTGTTGAAGAACAGTTGGATGGCATCCTTCTTCCATCTGTTGTGATTCATGAGTCTCGGGTTGCCCATCCTGATGACAATGGTGTTTATGAGGCGGAGGATGTGACTCTCCGTGCTTTTGCTAATGAATCTCCAAGAGTGCCAACTACTCTGACCTCGATCACAGGTTGACCTTGTCTTGCCACCTGCTGCTGCATTTATGAAACCTGGTATATATTCTTGCTTAAGCATATTTGATTGTCCTGACAATGTTGCATTTACACAAGGTCATCCTGCCCTGCTGTGGCCGCCAATCCTTGGACAGAAATCCATTCGCTGGGATCAAGTTTTTGCACTTGTTCAGCAGCCTGGACTCCTTTGGGACTGCTGGAAGCCTTCCAAGTCTCTTGACCAGTTCAATCTGGACGAGCTCTGGGCATGTTACAGCCTTGAAGAGCCAGTCTTCAATGCCGATGGAGTTCAGACAGGAATCAAGCCTCCTCTTCAACTTGTTGAGCAATACTTCCAATCCAAATGGTGTGGCCGCAGTGCTGGCGTAGGTTTAATTCAATTTTTGTTGTGCCCAGCTTCTTACATTGCTACCTCCCCCAGGATTGCAAAAAGTGGGAACGCTTCCGTGAAATTCCAGAATGGATTCTCTCACAGGCAGCTACGTGAGTTGTCTCACCCTCAGCCATCATTGAAGACCTCACGAGCATGTGTAATGCCATGGCTGGCAATAAGATGGGACTCAATGCACTTTCAAATCATGTCAAGAAACTCCACTTCGCAAATGCGCAATCAAAAAGCTCTGATACAGATCTCTCTGCTGTGTCATTGTCTGCATCCATATCTTCCCCATCATCTGATCCAGAGCCATCCACAGTACCAGGAACTATACAACCACCAGATTTGACCTCTTCCCTTCTCCTAGTTGCATTGTTGTCATCCTCATCTATGGCCTCTGTACTGCCACCCTCAGTCTCTGAGAAGAAACAAAAAGCACCTTCAACTGATGCCCGCCAAAAGAAGAAACATGAGTGTTAATTATGCTTCTCAAGACTTGGTCACTAATGTCATGAATCTCACCCAACTCTCTTCAAACTTGATATGTTGAATGTTGTACTGTATCCAAGTCATTATTATTACTATTCCTCCCAAGTATTTTCAAAGGTTTTGATTTGTATTTCAACTTTTGATTGTATTTCACTAGTCTGTCCCTGCCTCTCATGTATAATGTGAAGAATTCTAGTCGTTGCACTGCATATTGTACCAGTACTAGATGACAAGTCATTCATATGTATCCCAAATTTTTGTAGCATAGCAAATCAATAGAATTTCAATTTTTGATACAAATTTCACTCTGTTCTGCCTCTCATGTACTATGCAAAGAATTTTTCCATGTTCTCATGCTGCAAATTGGACTGGCTATGATGGATGTACACTACTTAAAATATCTAGATGAGTTGTCCAACAACTTGCCCAATCTGACACTACACCTTCATCTGCAGGTAAAATTAGCATTGCCAGATGAAGTGACTGATGCTGATATAATTCTCTGATAGACAATGTCTCAGTTGCACTTACCAACTCCATAACATCCAAGTCATGGGCATACGAGGACTGTGGAAGGTACATCACACCAAAGATAAACTTCAGAGTTACAATTTGGGAGGTAATGTAACACCTGCAGATACTAGCACCTATCTGAGAAGAAAGATCATTTCTGGACCTCACAACAGTTGAAGGATTTCAACAAGACCCTCATGGTACCCATACACTTGTAGTTGGCATTGACATCAGGTGAGTCCTAGTATTGAAGGCAAAAATAGTTGTTCTAATACCCATTATCCGCGGCCAGTATTTGGCTTGCTAGTTTTCAGGCTATCCTAGAAGGATGCACAGGGATGGGTGAAAACCCTGTACTTCATGCTCTCTTCTTTAAGTTATGCCGCTGCCTCAAGACATTGGTTACTTTTGTCTTTATCTTTGATGGGCCCCATAGACCAGAGGTTAAACGTGGCCAGCATGTAAAAAGGCAGGATCCTGAGCTCATTGAGGCCTCAAAGCAGCTAATTGACATGTTTGGATTCTACTGCCATCAGGTAACTAGTATCCATTTAGTTATATAGTATTGCACACTTGTCAATCTACTACAGGCACCTGCCAAAGCTGAAGCTGAGCTCTCAGAGCTCAATCAGCTGGGGTTAATTGATGCAATTGTCACTGAAGACAGCGATGCATTTGTATTTGGTGCTGAGTGTGTTATCCGAGAGTCAGTGTTCAATGTTCACAAGATACCATATATTCAAGCTGTGCTGAACTACTTATATCTTTCAGGATAAATAAAGATGCTCCGGATGAGGTTGCAGCATATTTTTCACATAGCATAGAAAATAGTGATACTGTTGCTCTAACATGAGGCAGCCTTATCCTTGTGGCACTTCTGGCTGGTGGCGATTATGATTCTGGTGTCCCAGGTATTGGAGCAGTCATCACCTATGGCCTCACTAGATGTGGCTTTGGTGACAGGCTGATTGACGCCGCTAGAGACCAAGATCAAACTAGCTTTCGAAACTTTCTTGATGGCTGGTGACAAGATCTTTGTCTTGAACTTTCAACAAATGCTCAAGGCCTTCTTGGACACTGCTATGATAGGCTAGTGCCATGCATCACTGACGCCTTTCCTTCTCCTGTTATTCTGCAATGCTATCTTCATCCAATTACCTCAGGATCAAATGCCAATGAACGGTCTGCAGCTTCCTGGCAGCTGCATGAGCCAACACTGCGTTTGATCACATCTTTCTGCACAGATCATCTTGGATGGGACATCAACACTGGGATTCTAAAACGGTTTCATGCAAATCTTTGGGATGGTGTGTGTTTCCGGATGCTTTGCATGGTAAGTTTCATTTGCTTTCTTTCACATGTAGGATGAAGTTCAAGTACAGCATATGCAGCCTACAGTTATGTTCAGTCCTGCTAAGCAACTGCTTGCCACCCTGCACACTCAGGCAAGCATCATGAAGATCAAAGCTGCTCAATACTTTACACTCCCCCACATAGTCCGATCAGAATCCAATTGGACCACTCAGAATCCTAGGAATCTGATCGGATTCCAATCGGATTCCTAGTAAATTCCTAGTATTCCTAGTAAAGTCTTAGGACAGTCCGAGGATTCCGATCGGACACTAGGAAGTGCATATTTCCGAATGGTTTGAATAATGTTTCCAAGCAAATTCCTAGCAGATTCCGAGCAGATTCCGAGCAGATTCCTAGCAAACCCTAACTTAGAGGAATTGTTAACAAGGTAGATACAAAATTATACAATTAGTAAGAGAATTGAACCCTCAACCTCATAGACAGCAGAATTATGTCAAGTAGCAACTAACCAATTCAGCCAAGCTGACCTTTCAAATATCTAATGTTGAGTTTATTTATCATTCATTTACAAGTAGATTTACAAACAAACAAAAAACTTCACCGTCACTCATTTCGAGCGACGGAACTAATCAACTACCTACTGTACCCATTGGCTCCCCCTTGCATTTGCGAGGGGGGCTGTAGTTGGGTAATTAAATAATGAAAATTTATATACAAAAAACCCCTTGCGAACATGCATTCGTGAGGGGCATGGTAGAAAAAAAAATAAATAAAAAAAACTTACAGCCCAGGAAATGTCAGCGACATTTCCTGGGCCCATGTTCCTGCTTCCCCATCTTTCCCCGTTGTCGTCTGTAGCCCCCACAATCAGCCATGGCAGCTATATTCTTACATGACTTACTGTTAAGTGCCCACCAGACTTCATGCATCAGAGCTGTTAAGTAACTTGGTAGGCAGTTGCCCATGAACTGAAACCTATAATAAACAAGTCAGAAACCAATTAAATTATAATAGATGTTCACGTGGACTCACATTTACATTAGCACAACATGTGCACCAGAATAATTCGGTAGAAAAGTAATGCTACCATTGAGAATCGAATGCTTGACCTTAGGTGGCTTACATTATGTAAGCTGGCAATCAAACCGCTACACTAAAGTGTCATTATATATATACAAACACAACTACATTATATACCTATAGCACGTCCAGTATAATACAAAAAAAAAATATACCAGGCGTGGGCGCCGTCATGGAGGGCAGCTGATCATCGGGGAACCACTGCCCATCACGCATGCCCCTACCAGCCACTCTGCGAGCAGTGGCTTGCAGCAGTGGCAGTGGGGGCGGCGCTATGGCCTGTGCTGTCTGCGGCAGGTGGCGCAGCCAGGGCCATTCAGGGCGGTCCTTTGTCCTTGGTCATCATCGGCCCCTCTACCCACATTATGAGCCAGGGCTCGCAATGGCGGAGGCGGGTGTCATTGTCATCCTGTTGGCAGGGTCGTTTTCGCCGGTAGCCATTAGCTCCCCCAATCCACCCACCGAGCAGTTGCTCAATGCGGTGGGAGGGGTTGCTGGTCGTCCTGGTCATTTTCGTCGCTGACCCTTCACGTTCGTCCTCGTCAGCTGTCCCGGGTTGCAGCACCATTAGCAC